>JACEGR010002335.1:0-132425 GCA_014170235.1 Listronotus bonariensis | reverse complement strand
TATTTACAAAACTGGTAGACAAATACAGTGTGAGCCAAAATTAAACTTGCCAACACTCTCCTTTAGCCAATAAAAGCGGTTTCGTTCCGGTTGCGCTCATCTTTTTTTTTTATTTTGGGAGGGCTTATAGGTAGATATGTTTTCTCTCTGGTCAAATGGAATTTAAAAGGCCTGGGCACGGGACTTTTTTCAAAATGATGCATTAAACCCTCGTTTGCAAAAAAAGTATTAACAATTAAACTAATACGTTTACTATATGCAATTAATTAACTGTTAAGTTTGGACAGCATCCAACTTGGCAACCACCATGGTTACTTCACACCTTTTGATTTTAAAAGACACTAAAGTTTATTTTTAAAATCTGAGAGAAATGGCGTGCTTATGGGAACATTATTCATCAAATATAATTATTATTTAATTCCTAAATCCCTCAAATTATTGACAGAATTCCCTTTACTGAATGAATTCCCATAGTTTGTTTACAAGAAAAACGTATATTAGCATAATTTTATCTCAATCAGATTTTTTCTTGCAACGAGGTTAAATACAGTATTAGGGAATAAGTCCCGTAAGTCCAGTCGTTTGTCTATATCTATTTGACCAAAATTGGCAGACCTAGAGAAAACCTATTTACCTATTAACCTTTTAAAAATGAAAAGATAGGCGCAACAGATAAAAAGTTATGATTAGTTGAAAAGTGTGCACGTTTAAATTGGTCCACTCTGTATAAATCTAAAGAAAAAGGTTCTTATTACTCTTAAAAAAATAATTTTGATTTATGATAAAATATGCAGAGTAGTAAAAGCAATAATCATACTGCTGGTCGTTACTTGCAAATTTAAAGATTAAATAGAAATGTGCCTACTTAAAAACGACAAAATGAATAAAATAAATTCTTATCTTATTTATTTTGTATACCAAAAAATAAAAAATAAAAGTTGACGGGGTTAAAAATGTAGAACTTGACACCCCATACATACAAAGTGTTACTTTTACTTTTGTGCTCCACTAATCTTTCCTTGAAATTTATTTCAAGGTATTTAAGAGCAGTAATATTAATGTCCTGTTGACAAAATTGCCTTGTAACCTAACTGCTAATTGGTTTCCAGTGGTTGGTTCCTTTTCCGGCGATGACAAAGTAGACGCAACGCACAGTAGCAGCATCTGAACCCTAAATACCGATTACACAGATGTTTTCAATTTTGTGGTTTAAAAGCATCCCATTTGTAGGTGCTAAATTTAAAGTATAAATTGGATAAAGATTTAAGGTTGTCTTTATAATTTACTTAAAAAGTATAAGTTTAATTTACGGCCAGCGTTTTTGTTCAGCTTAGAATTAAGGTCAGTACCATTAAATAACATAATTATTTATGTCAGCGTTTATAGGATAAATTTTGTACGATAAATAAGGGGTATTTTTCTAATCCTTCTGTTTTACAGCTGCATAACATTGAGTTTGCCAACGCATAGGTACTTAACATAGAAAATCGAAAAACAAAAGACAGTTTTGGAAATGGCGGAGGTTTTTCTGGATAGTAGTTGCATAAATAAAAGAAAATATATTGATGATCTAAGCATAAATTATTCTAGCCTAGAAAACTGTAATAACAAAACGATAATTAATTTAGTCAAAATAAGTTTTTGTATCCTGCCTTATCACTATAATAATGTATAAAATAACCTAAAAATGAAAATTCAAAATAGTTTTTAAAAAGAATTTTTTGTAAAGTTCCAAAATCCATACTGTATACATCTTTTCGATCAACAACCAAAAACAAGAAAAACCCTGCAAAGGAATGTTGTCCTGATAACACTGCTACCGATATTGATTTCAATATGTATTAACTTAACAGTATTTATTAAGATGTTCTAGAAAACACATAAATGTAATTTTTTTAAAGTTTAATTTCAAAAATTGTCAGAAGAAATATGTAAAACAATAAATTGATTATGTTTCTTCTCTAGCCTAAAGAAAACTCACTTGTTCGTAAGTTTTATTGTTAAATATTACCGTTTTTCAAGGCCACTAATAGCCGCTGTGAGCTGTTGCAGATTAGGTTTTTGATTTGTCAAAAGATTTTTCTTTATATTGTAGCCTTAAAAAGGAAAAATAAATTTCCGAAAGCTCAGCGTTTAGTAAAAAGAGTTTTACTTCAGCCCTAGACCGAATCCTCAAGAATTTAGAATCTTTGTATTCAACTAGTCGGTCAAGACTACCCTTCCACACTTTTAAAATTTTTAATATTTTGATTAAACAGTTATTCTCAATAAAAATGTTTGCTTTATCTGAAATAAATCAAAAGAAAGTAGCACTTTAGCTTTTTTATAGGAAGCCATGACAGAAAATGACAAAATCCTGTTTTTCAATACTCCATTTATTGAGGAATCTTGGTTCTTGGATTTGGACCGCGTCAAATTAACATCGTTTACCGACGGTTCGCCATCGATTTCACATGGTATCTTTGGGACCTGTACTCTCCGAGAATAGAATGCTGAGTATTCAGTGTTCTATTCTCGCAGAGTACAGATCTCTGAAGATGCCCTCGTGCAATCAAAGGCGAAACGTCGGTAAACGATTTTAATTTGACGCCGGTCCAAACCCAAGAGCGAAATTTCCTCAATTTACCAAGGCCGTGAAAGCTTCCGTTCTATGTTACCAATTTATTCTTTATTTACCTAGCCCAAAATGAATTATTTACTAAATAAAAATAAATTAAATACATATTTTAGAATATTTAAACTAAAAGTAATCCTTTTTAAACTAACAAAAAAATTAAAATAAATGTTCAAATTAAAATGTTCTTTTTTATTTCACTTAGTAGAGGTATAAAAATTTTTTGGTATGCCCAATGTAAGTGATTAGACTATTCAAAAAATATATAATACACAGTCTGTCCCAGGATAGGTGTTAACATGAGGACAAATGTACCAAACATTTTTTAAATTTTAAATCTGCATTTTGGGAACACTGATCGCATGGTCTAAAACTAAGAAATACAAAATGTTACTACGATTGGACAAGTTAAAAGTAAAAATATAAAAAAATTCCAACAGTAAAGTACTTTTATATTTTAAAATATAACAAAATTGGATGAGTAAATGTTGAGTATTGAGCATTTTAAAATTTAAAGTAAATGAAAAAGTTTTTGTAATTATTTTACATTACAACTTAACACAAATTAGTTGGAAGCAGAAGGAGTAAAATTTAAAAAATATATATTTTAAAAAGATTTTTGGAAAATTCGCTTCCTAGTATCAAGGATTTAAGTGTTAATGCATAACATCATATTTATTAATGCTTCAACTTAAAATTCTGACATAAAATTCAATTTCTTACAATATTTACTAATAAAATTTTGTTCTGTTTTTAAAAATAAAGGTACTTTACTGGGGGTCATTTTTCATATTTTTAGTTATAATACTCTTAATTAAAGTAATATTTTTGCATTTTTTAGTTTTAGACCATGGGACCAGTTTTTCCCAAAATACCAGTTAAATTTTGGATCTATTTCTACCGAGCAAAGGCAAAAGAGTCTAATCGCAAAATTGGTCCTTTTTATGTTTTTACATTGATTGATTGTACAAAAAAATATTATTTAATATTTAAACGGTGTTTCTAGGGGTTTTTAAGTGGGGATTTAAAGTTAGGATGTTGACAAACAGGCTATTATCAAAATATTTAAAATACAAAATGTCGATTTTCTTAAAACTTTAATTTTTGCGATTAGACTCTTTTGCCTTCGCACGGGTAGAATTTTGTTCTCTTATACTACCCATCTTGGGACACACTACTACATGGGTAGAATAATTAAAATGTTAAAAGATTACTGCTTAATTTCTTGATAAAATATCAAAATGAGGAAGTTAAACAAGAAGAGTGAAAATAAAATGGGTATTAAAATATAATGTTTTTCCAATTATTCATAACTTTTTGTCATGCGCCTTGCTATAAAGGCAAAAGCGATTAGACTCTTTTTGCCTTTGCCTTCGGTAGAAATAGATCCAAAAATTTAATCTGGTATTATTAGGAGAAAACTGGTCGCATGGTCATAAAAGCTTTACTGTCATGGCCTTCTATAAAGAAAAAAGCCAATTTTATTGAAAATGTTAATTTTTAGAATAATTTAAAATAAAAAAAACACATATTATTATTAATAATTAAAAACTGCAAAAAGAGCTTAATACTTTTAAATAAAATATACGGGGTGTTTCATAAGAAAACCCTAACCTGGATAATATTCTCAAAAACTGCCAAAAAACTATACAGTTAACACATTTTAAATTATTTTTAACCCTTTAAAAAGCAAACGAGTTAAAGATATTTGTTAAAATGAGCAAAGTTTAAAAATTACCTGGTGCCTGGTAGCCATGAACTATTTTCACTACAATTGACGAGCCTATTGTAATAACATAATAAGCCGTAAACACGAAATACGAATTTATTAAATTTGTAAGTAAGTTTAAAAAGAAATGTGCAAAGTTAACTATTAGCAAAAATAAACTTGAATAATGTTTTATCAGTTAATTATGTCCAAAGAAACTACTTAAAACATTATTATTGTGGCTTATTATAATAATAATTAAAGAAATTAGAGAATAGAACAAATATTTGTAGCTGTGTGGCTTATATAATAACAATAAGTCCTTTAATTATTTTTTAAGAGATTAAAAATCCTATTTTCAAATTATAACAGTTCTTACGGTTTTTAAGATACCCTGTAAAACCATCGAAAATGAAATAGCCTTTGCATGGAAAATTAAGTATTTTTAGCACTGGTAATATAGTAATCCATAAAATTTAATTTATTTATATAAATTACAAAATAATTTTTATTTAAATTGATTAAAACAATAAATGTATCTCGCAAAATATTAAATACATGATGCAAAGGAAGCGATGCAGTAATTAAAATGTTTATTGAAACTAATAAATTCCGTTTAATATTAATTCGGCTGTAAAATATTTTAATTGAATTGCCGATATTTTTGTTATTTATCCCTGAAATTTTATATCAAAATATTTTACATATATGTAGTGTTTGTTATACAGCTGTTTGATAGATTAACCTATTATTTTATGTTAGATTAAAATCTATTTACCCTATTTTTTAACAATATATGTATGTATTTTGTAATTTAACTGATAAAATAGGTTTATAAATTTATAGAGGGTACTTACTAAAATAAATGGAAATTTTATACTTATACTTTTTCATTTTCTATTGGTTGAGAATAAAATCAATGTTTTATTAAAAACAAAATAATTTTACACATTTCATTAAGGCATAAAATCAATTAAACCATAGTTTTTTAAGTAATATCTATACTGTTTTTGCAAAAACAAAATTAAATGTTTTCATAAAAAGTTTTTTAAATTTTTTGGTAAGTTAAGGTCCGTTTATATGACTTATATTATCCAACATTTGGATCAAATAGCCTAATAAGTGTAGGTTTACACAATATAACTAGCATACCGCTTATATTATGTTGTAACAGAATGGGTTAAATCGTAACCATAGGCGGGTCATTTTGACTTCTAATTTTTCCTAATTCCTAATTCTAATCACACCTACTATCTACTGAGCTAAGTATGTTTACAATAAATTGTTTAAATATCGGCCATACCAGCGTTACAATTAAATTCATTTTCGACGGGTCAAAAAGACGTCAAGTTTTGTAATTATCCCAAGCAGCAAGCTGACGTCATTATGGCGTCATTTTTAATTCATTTTTGGTCATAGGACGTCATCAGACCAAAATTATGACGTCATTTTAACGTCATTTTTAATGAAGTGTTTTTGACGTCGTTAAAGTGACGTCTTTTTGACGTCATTTTTTCATCATACTAGCTCAAATCCGCCAGAAAAATTTTGTGACATTATATGATTCTTGTCCATATCCAACCGAAATATCATACGACAGAAAACTAAGACTAATAATTTTACAAAATTGAAATAGATAAAAACTCTATTGATAGATGGCGTAATGGACAATAAACTACTACGTTTATTCAACATCTTTATCGCCTACACCGTACCGATAAGACCAAAATAGTTCGAGACCGGTCTGCGGTTAGTCTCAATTAGCTTTGAAAGAAATATCTTCGGCTAGTGTTAAAATCTGCATCTCCAGGTTAGACAGTGTCCCGAGAGATGCGACATTGCAGTCGCAAGGAAACTGCAAGCAGTAAGGAGTTTTTTCCTATTTTAATTTTCAAATAAAATATCGTATCATTTTAGTTAAAAAAAAAAGTATATGCGTCAATTTTTCGTCATCTTGACGAGGTTATTATGACGTCATTAAGGGGACGTCTTTTGTCTGTAACTTTAGGGAGGTCAATTTAACGTCATTTTGTCGTCATCTTATGACGTCTTTGCTGACCAAATGTGGCCAAAAATGACTGAAAAGAGACGTCAATAGGACGTCAGCTTGCTGCTTGGAAAGGTGATTATTTTCTTTTCTTGAGAAATTTTTTAAATTTTATATAATATAATTTGGTTTATTGAAGAGACTAAAATATGGAATAAAAGGGGTATGAAGACACACTGATAAAATGAGCAAATAAAATTTTTCCGAGCAATAGCGACGTTAGGTTAGATGCTAAAAATATTTTAAACAATTATGTCAACATTTTATGAATGAGATTTAGACAAAAATGTTAAAAGAAATCAACCAAAAAAATCGGTATTGGAACCAAATGTATCCAATTTCTTTCATTTTAAATGGTTCAAACAGTCGCCAGTTAGTTCTTACTAACATTTGTACTTTACAGCAATAATGTTACAAAAGGTAGGAAAGGATTAAATACTGTTAATGGCTTAAATGTTAATTTTGAAGAAGTTTGTAATGCTACGAAAACAAAAAAATATTAAATTAGGAAGAAAGCTGCTAACGCAATAAATAAGGCCACAATTACCAAATATACACATCGGCCGCAAAGTAAGAATTGTGTATCAAACATGGACCGCAAATAAAGAAAAAAAAAATGTTAAGAGAAAAAATTTTAAAACTGCAGAAGATATATATCCCTAAATGGAAGAAGAAAAGACATTTTATTTTAGTTGTATATGCAAAATTCTTCTTTGAATGGAATTTACAATTAAAATCTGTAAGTACTGCATAATATAAAAAAATCTTGTAAGCCTTTTGGACGTTTTTGCAGGATTTAATTTTCTTGGTTTCTATTGTGTTTTTGGTTTTTGGCACTTTAATTTTTGTAAGATTATTGACATATGATTGAAAAACATTTTATAACAATTATATTTAATGTTTCCAATTTGTGACAGATTATTTGTCAGCCATAGCATACGCGATATTACAGCCTACTGCGAATTTTTTATTGAATGTAATTGATTTTAATATAAGTTGATTTTTCGTATCTGCTTAATATTTTTATACTCATCCATATGTGACTTAAAAAGGTGACCTTGGCTAAAGATCATATTTAGAGACGAGGTTGTCAAAAACATATAGAAATTTTCTTACCTATGCACATTTAAAGCACCATATGACAGCCATGGGTAATGGATGTGGGTAATGAGCGTGGGTAATGAGCCATATTATTTGTTTATTACCACATTAATAATGTAAATATTTTTAAACAGTCATATAAATATATATTTGTCAAGACGTAGTATACAAAAGAATATAAATTAAAATTACAAAAAATAGCATTTTTACAAAAATCTCATTTTTTAAAAGCATTTCTTTATTCTGTATTTAAAAAAGACAACCAAATTCGAATAAGCTCGATTGGGATCCTTAAAAATGCATTAAACAATTACCAGGGTCTCGTTTTCGGCAATTACCATTGTGGAATTTCCGTAATTAAGTCAAAGGACATCGTATTTCAAAGTGTCTCGTCTAATTTGGAGACATGGTAATTAAGAAGCTTGTCGTGCCCGGTGGAGCCGAAGCATCTTGATGCTCGTCTGAAGGGCGGTAAAGAGGAGAGCCTAATGTGTAAGTTACTTTACAATAATTACACATTTAAACAAAATAATATTTGGCTTTTCTCCATAATAAATATATTTAATATACAGGGTCTCCGGAAAGGTAAGGCTAAAAATGATAGGGATAAAAGAGTGAGCCAAAACAATGTCAGTTCTTCATATAAAAAAGTTCTATCGCGCTTCGTTAGGATGATATTCACCTTTAAAGTTGGTATAAAAAACCCTTTTCAATTATAACTTTTTGACTGTTGCCAGCCACTATACTAATGATATTTGGGCCACTAAATAACCTCATATTAGTGCTTCTTTTCATAGGTAAACGGCTGTTCAGTAAGTCGGAGTTATACAGGGTGCGACGATTTTTTTAATTTAAAATATGCATTTTTAACACTGGTGACAAATTCGACATTTTGCTTTGACCGCTTAATTCCTTTATCATTTTTGTACCAAAAAGGTATACTTTATATGAATTAATATTTTGGACCGCTTTTCATAAAATCGCTGCATTTTAAGTCCAGACATACCAGCATTATTAGTAATAAAAAATTCCATTGTTTTAGAACATTTTAAAATATAGTTAAAGTCTTAAAAACTGTATTCAAATGTTAAAGGGGCTAATAAACACCATCTTTAATAATTTTACCACATTTAAATAATTTTATTAAAAAAATTGAATTTTATTACATACAAAATGCTGGTATGCCTGGCGTTAAAATGCGATTTTATGAAAAACGGTCCACAATATCGACTTAAATAAAGTATACCTTTATACCAAAATGATAAAGGCATTAATTAGTCCAAGCAAAATGTTGGTTTTGTCATCTGTGTTAAAAATACATACATTAAATGAAAAGATATCGTCGCAAGCTGTATATTGGATGATGGGCAAATTTCCAAAACTATTACAAGATAGATATATCAAATGTAGTATTTCTTTCAGCCTTTAAGGACACCTTTTACTTGATAATAAAATATACGTATCGTTTTATGAAAAAACACTATTTTAATGTTATACCTTTTAAATAAATATCAATTGAGAAAATATAGATACACCCCTTAATTCTCGTAAAAATCTCTAAAACTTTTCCTTTTACATTTTTGTATCTCTAATATCAAGCAGGTTACAAGTGCCTGGCCAAATTGTCAAAATTTGAAAAAACACTCAGTATCTTCAAAACCAATTCAGTTAGACATTATTAACTTTTACCACTTAATTTGTTTAATAAAATCGAAATCAAGATTGGGCAATCAGATTTGTTCTATCTCTTTAAATTTTTGCTATGCTTTGCTAGGTCAACCCACCCTTTATAGGATGACCGCATTTTGTTACAATTGCTGGTGATTATAACACATAAAGACTTGTTGTTTGTACAAAGTGTTGTTATTTTTTAATGAAACGAAAGATAACAAAAGGTAAAATTGATATTGTTAGATTTTTAATAAAGGTAATATTTTTAAAATTCGAATAAATATGATTTTTTCTTTGAAGCACCCTGTATGTTTTTGGATTATAAAATAACGTCTGATTAAATTTTTTGAAAAATGTGTAATACCTTAGTATTTTAGTTATTTTATATTTTTTTTAGCCTAAATCGATTTTTTTAATGTTAAAATTGTATTTAACATAGTATGCCGCAGTAAAGACCTTATGTTTCAAAAAATAAGTTAGCTTTTAGTTTATTTATAATTTATTTACATTTTACCGCAACATCTAAGTTTTAACTGTTTTACCCCGCTCAGCACTCCTATTTACCCCTTGGTTCCTTGAGTTTTTGACTCCTGATTAATTAAAATTTGAATAATATAGATCTACGTCACTGTGTTTATGCAAAACAGGGTCCCAAAGTCAGTATATATCCATAATTTTTAGAAAAACGTTAAATATGAGAGAAAATAGTTAAAAACCGTGAATAACACTGTTACCAAAATCAATATAAATATTTACAATTTAAAGGTTATTCGTTAATACAGGGTTTTTACTACAAGGTAGCCGCCAAGATATCCAAGACACTTTAAATATAAAATTAAATAACAATGTAAATTAGAAAAAAATGTGAACATATGTCCTAAATGTCTTACTTTTTGAACTACATGGTGTTAAGAATTGAAAAGAAATTATTGTTTTCTTATAATACCTTTAAAATTTATATAAATATTTTTTAAAAAAATTAAAGGACGCCTCCTATGCAACAAAAGACATTTTTTGGCATACAAGAAAAAAATTTTTTTACCAGTGTCGTTCATGAAACGTTTATGGTTAATATTTTTGAAGGGAAAATGGCGCGCAACTGTATTTTTTTAAAATAAAAATATTTTCTAAAATTCCCATTTAGTTTGACACAAACTTGATCTATTAACTTTTTTATTTAATGTACAGTTTTCGCGTAAATAAATAAAAATTATTTCTTGGTTTGGTCAAATCACTATTTAATTAAAGACTAAATAGCAAAAGTGATTTTTTACTGTAGAATTTGATTTTTACGATGCGAAATGACCATGCCAGGAAATGGTTTTTATTTATTTATGCAAAACCGTGCATCTAATAAAAAAAGTCAGGAGATCAAATTTGTTTCAAACCTTATGAGTATTTTAAAAATTATTTTTATTTTAGAAAATGCAGTGGTGTTTCATTTTTATAATAAATAAAATATTTGACTTAAAGCTCTCATATTTTTTTTTCTTGTATTCCATGAGCATAGGAGGCTTTCTTTAATTTTTTTTTAAATATCTAAATTGGTATTAAACTAAAAAACAAAACAAAAAAATCAAAACCCTGTAGTTCAAAAACTAAGACGTTTAGGACATGTGTTCATATAATTTTTTTCTTATTTACATTGTTAAATTTATATTTGAATATTTTTTCCAAATCTATTGAATGATGCTGATTTTGGACATTGATTTAAGTATAAACACACTTAAAAAAAGTTATTTTTTCTCCACTTTAAAAATATGTGTGTAATGTCATTATTTCCTGTTATCCCTATTGGAAGAATCCAAAACGTTTTTGGTAAATACTTCTACGAAATGTTAATATGTAAAACTTGTAAAATCATTGCCAAAAATCTTACATTTTTGGAGAAAAAGAGTAAACTTTTAAATTATTATAAAATAACTGCAGTAGAACAAGGGTGTCCTTAAAAAAGCAGATCCTTTTTTAATTTGTAGAATAATGTAATTTAAAGGTGGTAAATTAATCTTTTTAGAATACTTTAGGTATGGATATTTTGACTGACGTTAAATAAAACAAAATAAAAATATATATTCAACATTTGATACAACAAATATGATAAATATAAATAATTAAACTATATAAAAACTGCCTATGAATTTATACAAATTAATTTAATTTTAAGCTTTGCGATTGTATACGTATGTATGCATCATTCACTAATTACTTTTATGCGTTTTTATAAAATATTATTTATTTGAACCGTCATGAATTTAACCGAAACAAAATTTATGACAAAACCAACTAATTTAAAATAGATCTGCAAAAGATATGACAAATTGTTTAAACGTTTTAAATATGCCACAAAACAATAATTTGTAATTTTAAATGGGTTTAAATTTGAGTTGAGTGTTAACATAATGAAGCTTAAAAATAATAAAAATTTATGGTTTATTTTACATTTTGCAAATGCCACAAAATTATTTAATTAATTTAGGGAATATTGGTTTTGTGGTTTTTAAAATAAATGCTATGGGTATCTTCGGTTTGTTCGGTAAAATAATTTAATCATTTGGACTTTAAATTAAATTTTAAAAATTAAAGCCTTATATTTGCTTTATAATACATTTTGGTTATGATAATACAGCCCATCATTGCGAAAATGAAAAAAATAAAGATAAAACTTAATAGCAGTGTCCAAAGTATAGTTATAAATAAACTATCCGTTTTTCGTCAATATGTTATTTATTACAATAAGAAATAGCCATGGTCAAAAGGCGGTAAATTAATTCTAGCGTTATAAACCAATTAAACAATTTAAAAATAACAAAATAACAACACTTTGACTAGGCAGAAATTAACTTTTTTTTATTACTACATAACCCAATATATATATATATATATATATATATATATATATATATATATAAGTAATGTTCTTGAGCCTTAGTATAAACAATTTAATAAAAGTTTTAAATTCTTGGGCATAGACTAGAAAACATAGTCAAGTTGTCAGCAATGTACAGCGGTTGTGATAATTCCCATACAAGGATGAAACACGTGTCACCGTCTTCATTGTGACCCGGGTTATCCATTTATTTGAGACTCGTAATTTTAAAGTAACCAGCCAAGTAGTCGTTTCTACCAGGTTATGTATTTGTTTTCTTTTCTTTTGTCATTTAGGAGCCTCTATGCCCAAGAATTTAAACTTTTATTAAATTATATATATATATATATATATATATATATATATATATATATTATATATATATATATATATATATATATATATTTAATGATAAAATATTCTCCTTTAAAGACAGTTAGATATGTCCATGCTATCCACGAGTCTTTCAATGGTAGCCCAGGACTGCATCGAGTCGTGGCATACAGAAACCAGCGTATCTTATTAGACCGCAGTTCGTCCGTGGCAAGATATTAAATCCCGCAAGCCCTTACTGAAATCGGTCAGTAAATCAGCGGTTGTGCATGAGTGGCCATGTACGAAGCAGCTGGACAAATGCGCACTGGTAGTACAATACAAAATATTTCACCCCTTCTAAAGACAGTTAAAGATATGTCCTGCTTTTCTATGCTATCCACCACGACTTTCCCCAGACCGAGTTCGCTTGTCTTCAGGGATTCAGTGAAGCTGTATCGAGTCGTGATAGCATAGAAACAGCGTCTTCTTATTAGACAAGTTTCGTTGTCCAGCGGTAGGATATTAAATCCCGCTGTGGTAGCATAGAAAAGCAGGACGTTTTCTTTTAACTGTCTTTAAAGGGAGTAAAATATTTTGTATTATACACCGAGACAGTAGGGAATTTTTCCTTTTGCTTTAACATACATAGCCACCCCGCTACAATTGATGCTCGTATTTACTGAATGCGATTTCAGTAGGGCATCAACGGCAGGATTTAATATCCTACCGCTGGACAACGAAACTTGTCTAATAAGAAGACGCTGGTTTCCTATGCTATTCACCACGACTCGATACAGCCTCACTGAGGAGTTCCTGTAAGGCAGGCGAAACCGGTCTGGGGAGAGAGTCGTGGTGGATAGCATAGAAAAGCAGGACGTATTCTTTTAACTGTCTTTAAAGGGAGTAAAATATTTTGTATTATACACCGAGACAGTAGGGAATTTTTCCTTTTTGCTTTAACATACATAGCCACCCCGCTACAATTGATGCTCGTATTTACTGAATGCGATTTCAGTAGGGCATCAACGGCAGGATTTAATATCCTACCGCTGGACAACGAAACTTGTCTAATAAGAAGACGCTGGTTTCTATGCTATTCACCACGACTCGATACAGCCTCACTGAGGAGTTCCTGTAAGGCAGGCGAAACCGGTCTGGGGAGAGAGTCGTGGTGGATAGCATAGAAAAGCAGGACGTTATTCTTTTAACTGTCTTTAAAGGGAGTAAAATATTTTGTATTATACACCGAGACAGTAGGGAATTTTTCCTTTTGCTTTAACATACATAGCCACCCCGCTACAATTGATGCTCCTATTTACTGAATGCGATTTCAGTAGGGCATCAACGGCAGGATTTAATATCTATCCTACCGCTGGACAACGAAACTTGTCTAATAAGAAGACGCTGGAGTTTCCTGTGCTATTCACCACGACTCGATACAGCCTCACTGAGGAGTTCCTGTAAGGCAGGGGCGAAACCGGTCTGGGGAGAGAGTCGTGGTGGATAGCATAGAAAAAGCAGGACGTATTCTTTTAACTGTCTTTAATGGGAGTAAAATATTTTGTATTATACACCGAGACACTAGGAATTTTTCCTTTTGCTTTAACATATATATATATATATATATATATATATATATATATATATATACTATATCATATATATATATATATATATATATATATATATATATATATGTATATATATATATATATATATATATATATATATATATATATATATATATATATATATATATATATATATATATATATATATATATATATATATATATATATATATATATATATATATATATATAATAAAGGTAAAATTCTTTGGGCATATGCCTCATTAATGACAGTGAAAATAAATAAATAAATAAATAATTACTTGTAAGAATTCGGCTACTATGGTTGGTTGTTTAAAAATTACGGAGTCTCTAAAAGAAAATGAAATACCCCGAGCCCCCAAGACGGCGACACGTGTTTCGTCTTCGTTAAGACTTGCCATAGCCGCTTCAGGTCGTAGGCACCTTGATGATGCCCCGATTGACTGTAAATATCCTTTCTGTATTCCAGAACTAACAAATACAGACAACCGGTGCCATCTCACCAAGAAATTTTAAAAACAACCAGCCATGGCATCGAGAGGTTAAAGGTGGTAGGTAAGAGTGCGTCATCTAGTTGTATATGGCAAAGTTAGGTATGCAACATACTGTTATGCCAACAAACCATATGGAAACTGGCCGCCCATCAGTCTGCGGGTTTGCAGAATTCGGATGAGTAGTTTTGCCAAATCCAGGTAGGTGGCGTACAGCAGTGACTGAATATATGATAAAAATCATATAGAAAGCAGTATTTTCCACCCAAACTGCGTTATAATATATAAATTAATGGTTCTTGAGCCTTGATATGAATACATTAATAAAAGGTTAAATTCTTTGGGCATATGGCTCATTAATGTCAGTGAAAATCAATAAATAAATAAATAATAACCTGTAAGAATTCGGCTTTATATATATATATATATATATATATATATATAGGAAAAATGTTATTAGGAGGTTAAAATCAAATATTAGTACCACTTAGCTTTTAATTAATAATTGAGGGCAAAAAGAAGGGGAAAAGTAGTGAATTCAGGTTAGTTTTGGTTATCAAGTCTGATGATGTATATCTCGAGAACGAAACGAGTCCGACTAAAAATTTCATTAAAATCGACGAGGCGTCCGGTTTGGTAAATAATTACAAAAATACACTGTACCTTAGTTTGGTAGGTACTAAGTATAAAAAAATGCTATCACCCTTTTTTGAAATATTTTTATTATTGCTTTGTAGCTAAAGATTTAAAAATGTGCAAAGTCTAACCACTATCCTTGTTTAAAACATCATAAAAAATAAGCCCTCAATGTATTTTTCTGAGTAATATCACAGTAAAAGTTTTAGGTTGACTGATATCAAATCCAATTTAATTTGATGATAACGTCAATTTTGAATAAACAAATGTTCAGTCATTCCTTTCTTGGACCCCTGTAATGATTGTGATTTGTTTCCCTTTAGGGATGGGCTAATCAAATTAACTTCATTTGTCTGACTTCCAAGAGTTGCGGGTATAGGATTGTGGGATGACACGAATAGAAAAGATTAATAATATGAGGTCTATATGAAATTTGAATAAAATTGTCAGGTATACATTTTCTAAGTTTTGTAATTGGGTAGAATTTTTTAGATTTGTTAAGGGGATATTCTGGCACCAGGCACAAATTTCAGGTAATTTTTGTGCCGTTAAAAAGGCAAATAATATTTTTACTCTTTATTTTTTATAAGTTATTTATTAAAATTTCAGGAATATAAAAAAATGCAGCTAATGAAGTGGGGAAGGGGAGGTTTTAAAAATTGGCTTGTGTCCATGTCTACGATTTCAAACCTACTGTTAATCTAGCGTAATGCTGCTATACTACGGAAAAATAAAAACAATTATTACTATTTTATAAAGTTTGGAAAGGTCAAAAAAGTAATACAATTTTTTTCAGATAGCCTTTTTGTAAAAAAAAATATCTTTTCGTATTTCAGGCTATAGCGACGCATCTTTTTTATTATTTCTTTTTCTTGAATTACAACGAGGGTTGGAATGGTGGGTATGGTCAAGGGCCAATTTTTTGAGACCCACACGTCATCAGATGCTATTTTTTTTTTAATTTTTAACTTTTTTTCTATTTTATTTTGTTCTTGTATTCTTAAAATGTAAATAAATACCTTGAAAAATGGATGGAATATTGATTGCCTTTTTTAGGGCACTTCAAAAAATTATCTGAAATTCATGCCTCTATACCAGAATACATATTATGTAGTTCTATATATGGTTCTAAGAGACGAAACATCTCGACGTTGCCATTTCGGTGCCGCTGTTCGGACCATTTCGGTGTCGGACGTTTTGGCGTCGGATGTTTTAACGTTTGCATTTCGCTTGCGATAAAACCTGTATTTTTACTAACTAAAATTATCCGGAACTAACCAATTGTCCAGAGTTCGCACACACTAAAATAAAGTTTTTTTTCGACTGTAGTTTTTATCAAACTATACGCGACGAGTATCGAATTATATTTGCCAACACAATATCCCCGTTCGCACCAGACGGGTCGCAGCCAGTGATAAAGAAGTCGAGGATGAGCCTTAAGAATGTATGCGATCGACGTAAGATAATCCCTTCAGTTCTTCCCGTCTGGTTACCCGTACCATCGCATAGTGGTTGTGGGATTTCCGGGTAGAAAAGCCGACTCAAGCGTCATGGGTCATTGCACGCTGTGCGACCCAATCATCTATTGGGGGAATGGTGGGTTAATGGGGTTGCCTGGTCCCCACTGTACTGAAGCAGTCTACTGTCAACTGATCGATCGCATACCTTTTCATCGCATTCCTCGTGTTTCGTCGTGGCTGAAACTCATCAGCAGGGCGTGGGGCAGATATTTTATCTACCCAAACCCTAGACACGACTAACTTTCCGGAGTCAAAAGAATATCGTCATAAGAGTTTTCACCCGTGCAATGACCAATGACGTTTCAGTCCAGAAGCCTGTAGGCTTGTCAATCCGGGAATCCCACAACCAGCATGCGATAATACGGGTACACAAATGGGTAGCACTGGAGGGATTGTCTTACGTCGTTCGCATACATTCTCAAAGCTGATCCTTGGCTTCTTCGTTACTGGCTGCGACTCATCAAAACCGAATTTCGTAGAGTTCACTCTGCTTGAACGAACACATCCAATATTCTAATGGGTGTTTTAAAAAACGTTAGATTTGAAAGGGCTAAAAATTAATTTATTTATACATAAAAAAACATACCAGGAGTTCTTGAGGATTAAGCGTAAAAACAACATTGGACATATGCCATCCCCTACTAGCCCTATACCGTAACTCGATCACACAAATCTGCATTGATGTCGCCAAGGACACGTCAAACTTCACACTTGAGTTTCGTCAAATTTCTGGGTTTGTTTTCGTAGACTTGTGACCTGAGTCATTTTTCGTGTTAACCGTATTCATCCGAGTGGTTTAAACCGCATTTGCAATGGCAATATAAATATGAGAGTTAGATAGAGATGGCTCTTCAAATGTTTTTAAAATGTTTTGAACCGTATTAACACGAAAAAACGCTTTTAGTGTAACCTCACAAGGAGTTAAGTCACATGATCAAGTTGGGTAGGCTTGGTCCCCTCGCAACGAGATAAGCCGATCTGAAAACCTCTTACGCAGGAGTACAATTGTTAACACAGTAAATACAAGCACTAATAACAAAAATTTTTAACAATACAAAACTTTAATAGTAGTCTAAGATCCCACTGCAAAATTACTACGTTCATAATGACTAAATTAAATCTACATTTTTACATACGTTTATGAATAGAAGAATATATTGACAATAGGGTTTCAGTCAAAAAGTGGCCGCAAGTAATTTTAATTAAATAAATAAAAATAAATTTTTTTAGCAAAATTTCGATCGGTTGTTTTTTAAACAAAACCTCGTGTACATTATAGGAATGTATGTAAATAATTCTAAAATCCATGGCTGTCTATGAAAAAATGGCCGCAAATACTGGGCAGCCAGGTATAAACAGGTAATATTTTGGTGCATGTATTTACGTTCATAACGTACACATATGTTTCTTATATTAAATTAAAGATCTTTTTTTTTAATATGATGATGTATGGCTGCCTATGAAAAAATGGCCGCAAAATAGAGGTGCCAGCTGTTAAGAACACGAAGTATTCGAGATAAAGTGAGAATTGTCGCGCAACGCCACTTCTTAGACAAAAAGTTATTCGTCATAAAAAATTTGCTTGTAAAAAAATATGATTCACGAGGAGAAAATGTTGATTTTATATACAGGCTACTCAAAAACTTGAAAAACATGATTTTTCTTCAGGAGTAAACTACCTTTATTTTACATTTTTAGGCAAAATTTTATTTAGAAAATTTATTTATAATATCATTTTAAATGGCATATTAATTTTACAGTGGTATCAAAAAGTTTCATGAAACTGATTTTGGAGTCATCAAAAATTAATTATTTTAAATTTTTATAACAAAATGACCTTAAAAAGTTTCATTATTTTCTTTTCTAACACCTGCATCCTCTAAATTGCTACACAATACAAGTTTCAGCTGTAAACAAATATGATCAAGGCATTTTCATCATATTGTGAAGTTTAATAAAATTTTGCTTAAAAATTAATTTATATTTATTTAATTAAAATTTTTTGCGACCACTTTTCGACTGGCACCCTATTGTCAATATTTTATCCTATTCCTAAACGTATGTTAAAATATATGTTTAATTCTGTACATTATGAAGGTAGTAAATGGGATCTCGTACTATAATGACACATATTAAAAATCACAAAATTGACGCTGCCACTGTTAAAAAACAAAAATATCGGCTTTTTCAAATTCAACGTTCTTTTAGAAACACCTTTACATACATACATCGGATGATATACTTTTTGCAATGCTTCTTGCCATGAAAATTAAAGCTAATTTCCGTAATATTTTTCATACTTTTACCTTAATTTTAAGTGCATACTCGCACATACACAGCGACGCGATGGCAAAACCACTGCACATTTATATTTTTTGTCACCATTTGCATGAGTTAGGGATCCATTATTCAGTTTTAATTCATTATACGGTTGCAAAAATGCCAAGCTGTGTTGCAATAAGCAGACTAAAATATAACTCTTTGTTACTATCTGCTCTAATGTCGTAATGTGTAGCTAAATTTGTTTGTGTTTGTTTGATGGTACATAGTCAATTTTGCATTTTCATTACAACAACCTCGATTTTTAGAGGGACAAAAATAAAACAAAACATTATGAACGGGTACTTTATTTTTGGATGATTAAAATTTTGTATCAACACAGCAGAGTTATAAATAAAAGTTAAGCTTTATTTATTGAAGATATGAACCAAATTGGTTTGATGATGACATTAAAATAGCAATTGAATCCTGGCCAGATAAAAGCATGAAAACGAGTTTAGGAGTTAGGATTATTCTGATGTAATAAATAAAAGAAACAGCTCTTAACAAAGATTTTAATTTTTTTTACCCGCAATTAGAAGACACCCTGTAAAATTTTTGCACATGCTACCCTTAGTAAATTGTCATACGTCAAAATTAAAAAAAGGTAAAATAGAAAAACTTAACATATATTTTTTTAAATATAACCTAATAATTTTGTATTTTTATTTATCATTTAATTAACGTTAGTAATGTTAGGCAATTATTTAAAAAAGTATATTTTATTTTGAAATTATTAAAATTTTATTTTATTTTTGAACAAAATTGTATGTGTTTTCAATATTTTATAAAGTAATCGTTAAATAAAATTTTAAAAAGCTTTTCCTTTTGTTATAAAATATGTGGGGCAGAGTGTTTTTGCGCTTAGACACATAAAATTTGTTTGACCCATGAATACTTGTAATGAAACTCCAAAATTAAAATTATCAATAAATTTTTTAAAATGTGGTAAATTAAATGTTATAAAATATTATTAAAAAGGATTGTTAACATTCCTATAATTTAGTTTAATGCCTTTACCTTTTTTGTTATTTTTTTTTAATGACATTTTGTAAAATTGACACCTATTTGTTAAACTATATTTTAAAATTCAGTATCATAATGAAAAATAAAAGGAATAATAAATTTAAACGGCGTTTAATATAATTTTACAGTAGGTTCCGGCTTAATATGTTTGTCAAAACTAAAGTTTTATTAAAAATTGGATTAAATTTATAGAGTTTTTTTATGTTTTTCAATTTCAAAAACAAAAATAAAAGTGTTTGTTTTATTATTACCTACTATTATCCCTATCATAATCTATTAAGTTATGATATACGTAAAGTACTTTTAAAAATGTAATTTAAAAGTAGGGTATATAAAGTTACAAATAAATTATTAAATTTTCTGTAAGAGAAAACTACCGTCAAATATTCTTTTTGATTTTTTCATATCTTGAATAAACCCCATTGAATTTTAGAAAATAACATAAAACCCAAAACAAATATAGGTAATAAACAAAGCTTATTTATGCTCTCAAGCTCTCGCAAAATACAAAATATATAAACCAATAATTTTATGTCAGTTTTATAAAATTAAATAACGAATAAACTAAATAGACTAAATTCATTTTTAAACATTATAAGTTTGAAAGGTAATTTTATTATTAATTAAATTTATTTCTCAACAAAGTCTGCTTTGATCTCAAGACTCTAACTTTTTTAACTTATGTAAAAACCCGTTTTCTTGGGGTCTACAAACTCAACAACTACTATGAATGGACTGAAGATTGTCAAGCAGCTTTTATACACCTAAAGAAAGCCCTGTGCAATTCCCCGGTGTTGTCATATCCACAACCAAATCAAACATTTATTGTGGACACTGATGCAAGCAACACTGCTATTGGTGGAATTTTGTCACAGATTCAAGATGGCCAAGAAAAAGTTATAGCCTATTTTAGCAAAGTTCTGTCCAAACCTGAAAGAAATTATTGTGTCACTAGAAAAGAACTTTTAGCTATTGTCAAATCTTTGGAGCATTTTCATAAATACCTGTATGGCCAGAAATTCCACCTAAGAACGGATCATGCATCACTTAAATGGTTGCTTCAGTTCAAGAACCCTGAAGGTCAGATAGCCCGATGGCTGCAACGTATTCAAGAATACGACTTTAAAATCGAACATCGAAAAGGACTGAACCATAAGAATGCTGACGCTCTATCAAGACGACCCTGCCCGGACGAATGCAAACACTGTAGCAGACGAGAAGAGCAAGAAGATCCCGATGAATTCCACTGCCGAAGAACACGTATCCAGTGCTCTCAAGAATGGGACCCTAAGATCTTGGCAAAAGAACAACTAGAAGATCCAGATTTTGGAGACATTGTCAAACTTAAGACAGAAAATGTGAAAAGGCCACCATATCAACAAATAGCTTCAAAGTCTCCAAGACATAAAGGGTACTGGGCCATATGGGACTCTTTGGTTATTAAAGATGGCCTATTACAAAGGGTCTGGGAAAGTTCTGACGGCAAAATCCATAAACATCAGATAATCCTACCAACCAAAAGGATTCACGAAGTATTGCAAGCCTTGCATAATGGTGTAGGAGGTGGCCATTTCGGAGTTATGAAGACTCTTGAAAAGGTTCGAGAAAGGTTCTACTGGCTGGGAAGTCGTGCAGACGTAAAAGACTGGTGCAGAATGTGTAAGGACTGCGCTTCCAGCAAGGGACCGAAAACACGAAGCCATGGCAAGATGAAGCAATACAATGTAGGGGCACCTTTTGAAAGAATTGCCATAGACATAGCAGGGCCATTTCCAGTTAGTAAATCAGGGAATCGCTATATATTGGTAGCGATGGATTACTTCAGTAAATGGCCAGAAGTCTACCCAATCCCAAATCAAGAAGCTATTACTGTTGCCGATGTATTATTTCAACAATGGATTTGTCGCTATGGAGTTCCTAGAGAAATACATTCCGATCAAGGCAGAAACTTTGAGTCCGATCTTTTCAAGAACCTTTGTAATCTCCTGGGAATCCATAAAACAAGAACAACACCTCTTCATCCCCAGTCCGATGGTATGGTAGAGCGGTTTAACAGAACACTTGATAACTACCTGAAAATTAAAGTAAATGACCAACAAAGTGACTGGGATAACTGTATACAGCCGTTTTTATTAGCATACCGCTCCGCAATTCACGAAACTACTGGCGAAACACCTGCTAAAGTCATTTTCGGAGCGGAAATATGCCTTCCAGTTGACTTGCTTACAGGACGACCTTCCACCAATGAAGAACCAGCAGAAGACTATGTAAGTCAACTAAGTAAACAGCTACAGAGGATACATGAAGAGGTGCGTACCAAGTTACAAAAGGAAGTGACCGTATGAAATCTCGCTATGACTTGAAAGCTAACCATCAGCTTTTATTAATTAAATTAGATTAAATTTACAGGTTTTTTAAATGTTTTTCAATTTCAAAAACAAAAATAAAAATGTTTGTTTTATTATTACCTAATATAATCCCTATCATAATCTATTAAGTTATAATATAAGTAAAGTACTTTTAAAAATGTAATTTAAAAGTATATATAAATTATAAATAAAATATTAAATTTTCTGTAAGAAAAAACTACCTTTAATTATTTTTTTTATTTTTTCATATCTTGATTAAACCCCATTGGGTTTAAGAAAATAATATAAAACCCAAAACAAATATAGGTAATAAACAAAGCTTATTTATGCTGTCAAGCTCTTGCAAAATACAAAATATATGAACCAAGTCAGTCAAATAAAAATTAAATAACGAATAAACTAAATGCATGGGCTAAATTCATTTTTAAACATTATAAATTTGAAAGATAATTTTATTATTAATTAAATGTATTTCTCAACAAAGTCTGCTTTGATCTCAAGACTCTTACTTTTTAACTTGTCTAAAAACCGGTTTTCTTGGGGTCTGCAAAGTAGGACTCCGTGGGGGGCACGACTTTCTTATTCGACTTAAGATTATGCCCAGCGATTGACATATTTTAAGTTTGAAAACAAAAAGAAAAAAATCGGTAAACGTGCATTTTCACAAGCTGTCGAAACAAAAATACTAGTGCGATTCGTTTGAAAATTTGGTAGTAGCCGTCTTTAAGAATATTCTGGACGATAGAAAATTATCAGTTTGATAGTGGCGCTATCCGGCGGTAAAGCTAAGTACTTATCGAACCGCCCTCATATAAGAACTACATAGACCGTCCATTTATAAAACTTTTACTGATTAACCTAAATATAAAAGATATTTTGACTGTAAAACACAAAATATACACATCGTGCCAGCTCGATACGTTAAAATTTATTTTCACTGTGTTGAACACTGTCGAGCAGGTAGACAATAGGGGAGAAGGAACACCTGCATGTAAACATTTCGGATAGGGTAAAGCTTGGGGCTTGCTTTCTATTTGCTTAAGACCGACTCTTTTCCACGCATAAGTAAAAAATTCACTAAAAGTTTTAAAGTGCCACGACGTGTATAACCATTCTTAAGGCTGCAATAAAGAAAAACCTAAATTTAAATCTTGGCCTAAATGTTTCAAAAGAACCAGTAACAAATGGTCGTTAGTCATGTCTCTTCGGTGGTGCAGTAAACAGAGTAGTTGGTTTGAACCCAGCAGGGGAGATAGCTCTGGGTAGTAATTAATTAAAATAACGTCCGTGGTGGTACTTTCGCGTTGTCTAAAGGTAGGCGTCCACAAGAGACGGACGGACATCTGGCTTGTTAAAAAGTCAGAGTGCGTCCATTAGAAGCGCGTCGCATCGGAAAGGACGGCAAAAGATTTCTGTGTTAAAAAAATCGTCGTTTGTAAAATGCAAAACTGAACTGCATGTTTGAGTGCTTGGACAGCGTTGGTACTAAGGTATAAGCCTTCGTGTAAATCATGCATGTCTTTATTTTTTTTACTGCTAATAACATAAAATGGTAATAAAGTTACAATAGCAAGCTAAATCTTTAAAAAATTTAATATTGCGGATATAGTTATTGAAAATTTAAATTATGGGATATTTTAATTATAAAATATTGTGTAATGTGGAATAAATAATTAGTGTTTTGCTCATATTAGAATTAATATTGATTGCATTTCAATCATATATTAAAATTTTGTGGATTTGGTGCTATGCAGATGTGTTAAGTTTTAAAGCTACTAATATAAACGTGTAAAATTAAAAGATAGTAATAATTATTGCATATTTCTTTTATAAATACAGGATTTATATTTTTTATCTAAAATGGTGAACATTGGACTTACACCAGATATATCACAGATTATAATGACCTAAAAAAACGACTTTTGATAAATAAGATATTTTTAAATTTGCGAAAAAAAAAAGTTTAATTTTGGTTAGCTCAACTCAGGAAAAATATTATGTTTTCAAAGTAAATTCTTTATTTATACAGGGTGTCTCTAAAAGGTCTGTACAGAATGATACTACATATGTCTTGGACCAAAATACGACGATCTAACCCAATTTACCTTGCTCCAATAGTTGATCATTTGCAATATACAGAGTGTCAATTTTTTTATTTTAGTTTTTTTAAATATTATACTTATTATAAAACATTTTTCACAAAATTCAGTATTAAGAGGTTTTTCGGGTAGGGGATCGATCTTTGCGAATATTTTTGTTGTAAAATGTAGAGGAAGCTACTTGCAGTCTATTGCTTAGGTTCAAACTGTCATAACCTTTTGTTTGTCTCGGTGTATTAAAATTTTAGTAAATCATTTTTATTCTTTAATATTTTTTACACCAAAAAGATACACCTAATAAATATCGCTACGAGCAACCGTTTTTGAGATATTTCAAATTAACCACCTAGTGTCCAAAAGGTCTATACAAAATGCTACCACAAATTCTTTGGGCCAAAATACAATTATCTAATGTAATTTATTTTAGGCAGAAGTTTCCTTGTTTAGGAGATACAGGGTGTTAAAGTCAAAAAAATAATTGAAACATTAAAGACCTTGTATCTCGCAAACCAGCAACCTTTCAACTATAATAAATGGCATTATATCGTTGTATTTTGGCCCAAAAGAACTTGTAGTAGCATTTGTACAGACCTTTGGATTCTGCCAGGAGGCCTAGATAAAGCGTAAATAAATGCTATGGCAACCTTTTGCATGAAATATTATGTTTAATCTGAAATATCTTAAAAACGCTTGCTCGTAGTGATATTTATCAAGTAATCCCTTTTGGTGCAAAAAATATGGGAAAATAAAAATACTTTACTAATATACCGAGGCAAAAAAGTTATGACTCTTTGAACCTAAGCAGGTGGCTCTCTTCACATTTTACAAAAAAACATTAGCATATTTCGATTTCCCACCCTAAAAACCCTTTTAATATCGAATTTTGTGAAAAAATGTTTTATATTAGGTAATATATTTAAAAATAACTGAAAAAAAACTAGAAACTTTCACACATTAGAAAAACTATAGCCAAATCCACAAAAAATCAATTAAAAAATTTGCTTCTGCTTGGGTTTGGCTCACAAAAAAATCAGCTTTTATCGCAAACTCCAAAATAAAAATTTATTTTACCAGAATGTTGCTCTTGAGGACATTTGCTGCTAGTATACCAATTTGGTGTGTGTCTTTTTCATATATGTAAATAAAATCATTTTTAAATCCTTATTGCATGCATTTATAAAATTAATAGTTTTACTAGCTTGTAATAAGTAAGCATAGATCTCAGTGTATAATAAAAGTATATTTAAATAACTGGTGATGATTTTAAAATTGTAACTTGTAATCTAGTACTCCAAATGGACTATTTAAATTTATCCATATTCTATAATAACTGATAAAGCGTTTTTGTATAAACAAATATTTAATAAATCAAAGTTAAAGAAAATGTAAAATAACCAGTCTTTAATCAAGGTAATAGAAATATACGAGGTTAGTATAAAAAACCAAAACGGTGGATTAATTTAGCAACCGTCAAATACAAATAAAGCAAATTTTGTGCGAAGGGGTAACTGAAGATGATAAATTCAAAAATTATATTTGCGAGGTTGCTAAGTTTATAGTTTTTCTCTAGGTTAGGGAATTTTAAAATTTTAAATGGAATACCCAGTTTTTTTATTATTGTAATCAATAGCCTGTATTAACCCTATTATAACCTAATATTATCGTGATTTTACTTCTGGAAATTTTGAAGATATGACATCATGCTTCTTTCAAAATGAATACAAAAACGAGTAGGTGTGGTCAATTATCTTAAAAACGATCTAACTATAATTTGTCAAAATTAGTACAGAAGAGTAACTGGACATTCTAAATTTAGGAATTGCATTTTTGCGACGTTTCAAAGATTCTTAAAAATAGTTAGGAAAAGGCTATAAGAAAATTTAATAATAAAACATCGCAACTGCAACTTCTGAATTAAGAATATCCAGTTACTTTTCTGTACTAATTTTGATGAATTTGGGTTGGTTCGTTTTTAAGATAATTGACCATACCTAAAACATAGTTGAAAGAAGCATGATACCATTCCTCCAAAATTGATGGGACTGGAAAAGCAATAATATTAAAGTTGATACAAGCAATTGATTACAATAATCAAAATTAGGGTATTCCATATAAAATTTTAAAATTATCTAGCCTAGAGAAAAACTATGAACTTGTCAACCTCGCATATGTAATTTTTAAATTCTTTATGTTCAATCACCTCCTTGCACAAAATTTGATTTATTTCTATTTAACGGTTGCTGAGATAATCCACCGTTTCGGTTTTTTTACAAGAAAACAAATCCAACTGAGCCTGAAATAATAGTAGGAGAGCTAGTGAACCCTTCGAGTAACGTTAAACCTGTAAGGCTGGAAATTTGTATAGTTATGAGTGCAGGCATCAGCCGTGCATATCATCACCCTGTATATTTTTGAAAATTTTAAAAAATAATAAAAACAAATAAACTTATAGCTGTAAAATTAAAATTTTTTAGGATTTAGTTCATTGTTAGTAAGGTTTGGAAAAAAATGTACAGGCGTTTCGATGAGCACAAGTTCCTGCCAGGCGAACTGAAAGGTGTGGCTGATTTGGATGGCCATATTTCCAAAACTAATATAGTAAGATGTACCTATTATTTTTAGAGCTCTTTCTTTTCTTAAAGCTCTTTGACATATTTTTTAGTGGTGATACTGGTCATAATATATAGGGTGGACTTTTTTTAATTGGGCACTTTGTATACCATATCACCATTATAAAGATCTTAAAGGAGCTTTTAGAAAATACCACATAAGGTACATCTAATTTTATTAGTTTTGAAAATATGGCCATCCAAATCAGCCATACCTTTCAATTTGCCTGGCAGGTACTTGTGCTCACTGAAAACGCCTGTCAATTTTTTTCAAACCTTGCTATGAATGAACTAAATCCAAGAAATACTTTAAGCTTACAGCTCCAAATTTTTATTTTTAGTTTATTTGTGCACGGCTGATGCCTGCCCGGTGATAATTTTCGTATTTAACATGCTATGACTCATTACTATATAAATTTTTAGCCTTACAGGTCTAACGTTACTCAAAGGGTTTACTAGCTCTTGGACTATAATATTCGACCAGCACAACTACAGCTCATCTAGTGTTTGTTTGAATGTAA
This sequence comes from Listronotus bonariensis, assembly GCA_014170235.1. Classification (NCBI taxonomy): domain Eukaryota; kingdom Metazoa; phylum Arthropoda; class Insecta; order Coleoptera; family Curculionidae; genus Listronotus; species Listronotus bonariensis. Next base: position 104,901 of record JACEGR010002335.1, on the reverse strand, counting down.
TAGACAACGTTTTTAAATGAGCAAAAGAATTTTTTTAATTCAATTCTCTAAGAAGCAACCTTACAAAGACCAAGCCCGAAAATCTCAAGCATCAGAAGAATAATTGTATAAATGAAATTTCTTCTAAATGCGAAAATTCATACATGTGCTAAACGAATAGATCAATGGAAGTACGCATTAAAGAACACCAAAAATGTACTACCAGAGAAGAAATTAAAAACGTTGGTGCCGAAGATCATGTTAGGATCTAAGGGCCATCATATGAGTTAGTCAGAATCTAAAATCTTTCACAGGAAACAACATTAAATTATAAGCAGTTTTAAAAAAAAAAAGAAAAAAGGAGTCGGGTTATAACATATGGTATTAAAGTATAAAAAGCTTTTGTTGATTTAGTTTCTAACTTTGAGTAGTTTAGCACATACATATGTTATTAACTTTTTATCTTTTAAGGAAGTTTTGTTTAAGCCGTTTTAAGTTTTTTTCACCTTTTGTCCCTCTTTAAGTTTGCTGAAAAGGGTTAATTTTACCCCAAGGTTGTCGAGTCTGAATGCGCCCTGGTCTTTATTATCTGAGCATATACCACACTAGAGGCAACTTTTTCGCACGAACAACGTACGGTAGAGAGAAAAAAATAGGTTTAATACCTTTTACCACAATATGTACGTAAGTTTGTGACTTACAAGGGGGTACAAAAAATTAATACTTTTTATTTTAAAATGGGCAATCCAACTCATAGAAAAAATGCTGTCATATTACAATATTAGAATCACTGCTGTCGAATACCAGAAGAACAATGACTTTGGGTTCAACCATATTGTTTTTCTTTTTTTATGAAAATACAAATTACTTTTCTACTTCCCCTATAATGCCAAAGCTTAAAACATACTGGTGCGGTGGTATCTTATTAAAGGCCACACATCAATGCTTCCAAAAATTATTTAAGATGTGACGACGGAGTGTACCTGCGCTCAAAGGAAGAAAAAATAATTTAAAATATTATAGTTGTTTGTGGAATGAGTTTGTGTTGCTGAATAAATTTTGTTATAAAATTTTATGAATAACCTACAAACGTTATTGCAAATAAATATTCTAAATGACTACAACAAAATATCCGAGACACAATTATAGCTATGACTAGGGGTACATCGTAAAAATTGAATTCGATTGGACGGATTGCATTGAACCTAATACTGTGCCTTTTGTCCTATAATTAATCGGATGCAGATAATCCGGTTCTAAATTCTTATAAATTTAACAAAGAAAAGTATATACAATGACAAAGAAAGCAAGCAAATAAAAATAAACTTCTAACCTTACTTTTGTGTTTTTTAAAATAAATTTTGTTTCATTCTAGAAAATAAGACAAAATAATAACGCAAATCACTAAAGAAACAGCAAATATTTAAGGGTGTTTTATTTCCCACTATTTCGTTTTTACACTTATCAGCTGTTTTACTTAACTGTCATTTTCAAATCTTTTCCAAAACCGTGAATATCGTACAAATTTAACCTCCGATCCGACTGAACTCAATTCAAATCACTTGAAAAACAGGATTGACTTATGGCGTTCAATCATGGATTAAGTTTTATCCGATCGGTTAAATCGGATTCAGTATAATGATGTAAACTTAGTATATGACTTATGTAAAGAAAAGTGCCGCCGCGGCAGAAACTTTTTATTGTTTGGAATAGCAGGGTATTATTTTTTAGTATTATTTAATCTTTCTTCGCCTAATAAATAAAGTTTGGTTAATGAAAAAAAACGTTTCTTTACAATAAAAGGGCTAAACATGGTTGTAAGGAAGCCAAGTAGTAAGAAAATTGCGAACTTTTCAACAACCACGCAAATACGTGTGCAGGAATTAAAATCGCGTCCTTGTCGCTATTCCACCCAGCCATGTGCGGAGAACCTAAAAAAATGATTCATCTCCCAACAACCTATTAAAAGCTTATACATAAAATAAATAAAACCTTAACCTAAAAAAACGACAGTTCTTTTATTTTTTTAAATAAAAGTGTTTAATTATTTAGCTTGTTTCATTTTAATATAATAGAAAAAACTATAATTCAACCGCAGCCCCTTGTTTTAAAAAATTTTAATAAAAGAATAATTTTAGGCCAACGCATTAAATATTTATATTTGAAAAATATAAAATCCGACCTATTGTATATTGTTTAAAATACGTCCTTTATTTGGGTTTTGTTATATTTCAATAAAATTTGACCACATTTAAAATGAAAATCTTGATATGTTTGCATATTTCGAAATTTTATTTATGTGTCATATCTTTTGTCAATCTAAAATAACATAATTTTATTAACATAAATATTATTTTTAGTAAAATTTTAGACAGCTTGAATAAATAAATTTATGTAGTACACATTGGATTAATTATTAAAATAAATCATACATTAAATTTAAATTAAAACATGAATTCCAAGTTTAATTTAATTATTTTTTTATATACGGGGTGTTTTCTAATTACGGTACGAAACTTAAGAACGTGATTTCATATGTCTTTTTTTAAAAGTTTCTTTAAAGATAAGTCTGCACTTCATTTGTGTGATTCAAGGCGTTAAAGTTTTTAAAAAGTCAATAGTTTTTATATATCTTAAAAACCCTTTAATCGATTCAAATTAAATATGGTAAACTTATTTGATATAACAAGGCGCTTGTAAAGCTCTACCTAGATTAAAATTATTGGGTTTAGTGGCGTCTCAGTGGACACCACAGCCAATATTATTGAGAAACAGAAGTACGCCACTGTCTGTTACAAAGTTTTTTTCTCTTAAGGAATTAAACGTGCAACTTTTAGGTTTTTTAAATTTTATTTGTATCTAAAATTAACAAATATTTGCCTTAAAGTAAATAAGCAGCTGTCTATTTTATCGAAAATCGTTATAATCCTTATTTACTAAAGTCGAAGATTTTTATTTTTTAACTTTGAATTTTATTTAATGCAGTTTATGGATATTTTTTATTATCACTTAGAGTAGCTTTCATTTTTTTCTCGAACACAAACCAAGATATGAAGAAAATACATGAGACTAAAAGTTGCATTTTTAATTGCTTAATTAAAGAAAAATATAAAAAAATTTTGTAAAAGGTCAGTGGCGCATTTTTTTTCAATAATATTAGCTTTTGTGCCCACTGAGACGCCACTGGACTCAATAATGTCAATCTGGGTAGAGCTTTACAAGGGCCTTATTACATTAAATAGATGCACCATCTTTTATCCAATCGGCTAAAGCGTCTTTAAGATATTTAAAAAATACCGACTTTTTCTAAAAACTTTACCGCCTAGTATCTAAAACATGAATTCCGATTATATGTTAATGGAAACTTTTTCATAAAAAAAAATATAAAATAATTTTTCTAAGTTTCATACCGTAGTTAGGAAACACCCTGTGTACTACATTAAAATGTCTAGTTCCTAGTAAAATATTTAGATGTTTAAATAAGTTGCTGCTGTATATTGCCCTATTATTTTACTAAAAATAAACAGACACCTACAAAACATAATAACATCTACAAAATTTTATTAAAAAATTGTTTAAAATACCCTTAAAGTAAATAAAACTTAGAATATTTTTTTGCAAAATTTAATGTTCTTCCACATTTTATTTCTTTTTAGCCCCCGAAGGGGTAAAATTGCCGTCTGCCGCCCCTTATCTTTTGATTATTCTTTTACCTTTAATTTAGCCTTCCTTTTCTTTTAAAATGTTAAAGAAAAGATACGAAAAGAATAAAAATATATATATTTATTTAATTTTTATTAATAATTAAAGTAATCGCTTGGTGACAGGATTTTTATCCTTAAAAGTGGCAGCCTGGGGCACAGAACCTGGCTTGTTCCCCCTCTTAGATCCGGAATTGTATTCTATTTCGTATATTGTATGTATATTGTACCCTAAATTAGGAGCTTAAAGAATTGTGCAATTATTGGTCGAGATAGTTTATTTAATACACCTATAAAAGTTAAGAATTTAAAAAGTACTTTTTTACAAATAGCAGGAGAGCTGGAATCAATTTTTGAGTAGGTATTTGAGGCAGGTTGGCAACTTGTCACATACCTATCCTATTATACCCCAACACGGAACTGCAGACCTGGCTGCTGAGTAAAGCGAGATAAAAACAAGAAACTGGGCTTTAAATTTTTAAAAAAATTCTGTATTTTTTAAATATTTTAAAAACGGCTTTAACCGATTTGGATGAAATTTGGTATACCTATTAAATATAGTAAGGCGCCTGTAAAGCTCTACCTAAATTAAGATTTTGGGTCCAGTGGCGTCTCAGTGAGCACCACGGCCAAAAATTATTGTGTAAAAAAAAACACGCCACTGACTCCTTATAAAAATTTTATCTTTTTTTTCTGATTAAGCAATAAACACTTTAACTTTACTTCCTTGTATTTTCTTCGTATCTGCTTTCGTTTTCAAGTAAAGCCCGTCGGCGTATTTACAAAACCTATACCAGTTCAGTCAGAACGGTGACTGAACTAGGAGTAGTGTTTGTTTGCAAAAACAGTTACAAAGTCTATTTCATTTCGGTTTTGAAAATTGACCATATTGGCGTAGTGTTTGCAAGTTTAAAATTATGGTAATTTTATTTAAAAAATATATATACTGTTTCAGTCATTCAAATATTAGAAAAGTAACGTAACGGTCAAAAATCTTATAACCTATTCGTTTTAGAAAATATACTATTAAAAAAAATAATAATTTTTAAACAGAAGGCCCAGTTGTACAAAGCAGGTTTAAACTCAGTTCAACTGGAACTGCTAAGGTCAGGTCTTTGGAACTTTTCATAAAATATGAATATGGCTGTCAGTGTCCAGGAATTAAAAGAAATTGTGAATTTACAGAAAGTTCAAAGGCCTGACCTCAGTTTAGTAGAACTAAGTTTAACCTACTTTGTACAACTGGGATTAAGAAATCAAATTTTAACCAATAAATGACTTAAGCTATCCATTAATTTGAGTTATTAAATCAGAATTAAGTTAATTAAGTTTAATATACTTCGTATTAATAGTATTGAACATTAAAGAAATTAGATCTCTACTCGTCCTTTTTCTGAAGAACTGATGCATTGAGATGCATTTTAACTAATAAAAAAATATTTCTTAAATACACTGTAATTCTTTTTTAATACATAGTGTCATTTGAAACACCTTACTTTGCATACCACGACTAAATAAAACATCCTGTATTATTAAATAGTCTTCACAAAACGACAGCGCTGGTTATTATAAAGCCTTGTTTTAAACTTCTTTTTTAAGCCTAGGTTATGAGATATTTAACAGTTACGTTACTTTTTTAAACGCTATGTTTTATTGTGAATAATATTTTATACAGGAATATAGGAAAAAATATGAACATATGTCCTAAACGTCATGGTTTTTGAACAATGAGGTGTTAAACATTTTAAAAATATTATTGTTTTTTAATTATTTTTATACCAATTCAGATATTTTTAAATAATGTGGAGAACACCTTTATTCTAAGACATTTTTGGGCATCCAAGAAAAAAATTGTCACCATTGTCGTATATCAGAGGTTTAAGGTAAATATTTTTTCAGAAAAATACTACTACATTTTTTTATAATATTTTTTTTTATTTAATTTTTATTTATTTTAAACCAAAATTGATCTTTTGACTTTTTTTATTTTATGTACGGTTTTCGCGTAAATAGATATAAACCATTTCTTGGTGATTATTTTACTGTAGAATTTGATATTAGCAATGCAAAATAAAAAAATAACAAATCAAATTTTTTAAAACTAAATGGGGTTTCCAAATTTTTAAATGCAGTGGGGTACCATTTTTTCCAAAAAAATATTTACCTTAAATCTTTGATGGACGACACCGGTGATAATTCTTTTCTTGTATGTCAAAACTGCATAGGAGGCGGCCCCCTAAATTATTTAAAATATCTGACCACTTTTCTTACTACTCACATTTTTCGGCGTAAAGCAATATCAAACTGTAAAAGAAATTACGTGTCGACTTCCCGTAAAAATAGTTTAGATGACTGAAACAGGTTAGACTTTGTAAAAGAAAATGCCAGCAAAAATATAGTTACAAATGCTATACCAATATGGTCAATTTTTTAACCGAAAAGGGGTAGACTTTGTATTTAACTGTTTTTTGCAAACAAAGACTACTCAAGTTTAGTCACCATCCTGACTGAACTGGTATAGGTTTTGTAAATTCGCGGCCCGTCGCCGATTTTCTTAAAATTTTGACACCCTATTTTTTACCATACAGGATATCTCTAAAAGGTGCGGGGACAAAAACAAATTCCTAAATCTCAAAATATGATGATATAACTCTTGTTCAGAAGGTAGTGGTTTTGAAGATACAGAGTGTTATAAAGTTATTCTGGGTTTAGTTTTTATAATTAATTTTGTTATTAATGGCTGTATTATCATAATATTTCACCAGAATTTATTTGTAAACTTTAAAGTGTGCAAATGTCAGTTTCTTGCATAAACTAAAACAAAATAGCTTTTTTGAGCCACTTTGTATTCCCCAATCATGCATACGCTGCGGTAAAGCACCGCCATTTTTTATTAAATTAAAAAGCTTTTATCGAGCGTTAGCAAAGAGGTTAAAAATTAATTTAAAAAAGGTTTAAAAATAGTAAATTAAAAAAGTGTGTGGTAATTAAATTGTAATTAAGATTTGTGACACAAAAAAGGGAGGAATATAAAAAAATAGGGTTTGTTTTACTACCAAGTTTGACGGATTTCTCGAAAACGAAACGTGTCAAAAAGAAATCAGATTTGTAATTAGCGCCCTAAAAATAATAATATAAAATATAACCATACCAGATTTTAATTAATTTGGCAATGGATCCGCTTTGCAAACAATTAACAAATTTTAATTACAAAAGTATACCTGTAACCTATACTATACCTATAAAAAAACTAAATATGAAGTGAGGACCTTAAGTCCGTCCTCCCATTCTAAAATCTAAAAACCGATCGATATATTTTAATAAAATTTGGAATTACTTACCTGCAAAGTTTTCACTTTTTGACAGCTAAGCGCATATTGATAAAATAAAATTTATTAGAAAAAAGATGTCCAGTGGCACATCAGTTTACAGCTTTTACAAGTACCTAACAACCCTAGACTATAAAGTCTATACTTTTACTTGCTACAAAATGGCGGTACTTAATTAATAAATTACCTTATTTGGATGGCAAAATTTTGAAAATTAAAGAAAAATATAATTAATGTGATATTTACCCTAAAGTTTGTTAAAAAATCTGTTTAATAGTGATATTGTTGATAATATACGGGATAGGACAAGAAGTGTACGTGCTTAAGATAAAACTAACGTTAGGGCCATCTAAATTAGATATTTAGGTAATTAGACTTCCCACAAAAATTATCGCATAGGCTCGATTTTTTTATAGACTTTAATGCAAAAATTGTTTAATTAAAATAGTCATATCCCTTTAAAAAATTAGGTGATGAATGCAATCAAAAAAGAAAGTGTTGAGGAAAGATCAAGTTCGGCATAACTAATATGATTAGCTGTTAACAGTACATCCGCCTGGGGATAAAGGTTTTAGAGAGAAATAAAATATAACTTGTAATCGTTTTGTTATGAAATTAAATTTTTACTTATTTCTAATATGTTCTATACTTAATTGTGTTAATATGTTAATTATTAAAAGAAATATGAGCATCTAGAAAAACTCGGGGTTATGCGCAGCTATGAAAGCAAGGGCCTTGCAGCAAATAATAAAGTGGGCTCTCAAAGTCAGGTTTTCTACTAACTCAATAAAAGGTCTTTACCTTCTAAAAACAAAACACATTAACAAGTTAAGTAAGTAAGAAAAGGGCCCTGGGACAAAAACTAAAGAAAGGCCTAAAGTACCCTATTTTAACTTACTACTCTGCTCTACAGGGTGATTCAAAAGTAAGCGGCATCCTTTCAGGGCGTAATCCTTGCATAAAAATAAGGCAAAAGTTCCTATAAACATATGGCCGAAAATGCATATTAAGGGAGCTACAACCCTTTGAAAGTTACTGAAGAAATTAGGTTTTTATTTAATATCTTTATGATTAAAAAGGAAGCTTTTGAAACTTTCAAGGTTATATTTTTAGTGGCCAATTTTATGGTGAAACCAACTTTTCACCTGACGCTTCTAAGGGTGGTTTTTAAGGGTGTAGGGAATAAAACCCTCACTAACTTCCCCTCTATAAGATTTTAACTTTTTGATAGCTTTTCTGAAAGTCCAATGATCTTTACCAAAAGAGTACTCTTGCCTCAAGTCGCTAGGGGCAATAGTTTCGAGAAAATCGCGTGTAAACACTTCAATGCAGGATTGACCCCTATTTTCATCTGAAAAAAATTTTTTTTCAACTTTTAAAATAAAGGCTTTGTAGCTTTTAATAAGACGAACAAAAAGTTCCTATAAACATGTGTCTGAAAATGCTTCCTAAGGGAGCTACGCCCCTTTGAATAGGACACCCTAAAGACGATGTTTACTCAATAACTTTTAAACGCTTTAAAGGGGCGTAGCTCCCTTAGGAAGCATTTTCAGACACATGTTTATAAGAACTTTTTGTTCGTCTTATTAAAAGCTACAAAGCCTTTATTTTAAAAATTGAAAAAAAAATTTTTTCAAATGAAAATAGGGTCAATCCTGCATTGAAGTGTTTACGCGCGATTTTCTCGAAAACTATTGCCCCTAGCGACTTGAGGCAAGAGCACCTTTTTGGTAAAAATCATTGGACTTTCAGAAAAAGCTATCAAAAAGTTAAAAATCTTATAAAGGGGAAAGTTAGTGAGGGTTTTATTCCCTACACCCTTAAAAACCACCCCTTAGAAGCGTCAAGGCGAAAATTGGTTTCACCATAAAATTGGCCACTAAAAAATATAACCTTGAAAAGTTTCAAAACTTCCTTTTTTAATCATAAAGATATTAAATAAAAACCTAATTTCTTCAGTAACTTTCAAAGGGTTGTAGCTCCCTTAATATGCATTTTCGGCCATATGTTTATAGGAACTTTTGCCTTATTTTTATGCAAGGATTACGCTCCTGAAAGGATGCCGCTTACTTTTGAATCACCCTGTATTTATATTTTCATGTGGGAGAAATTTCCACTATTCCTATTAGTCAGAATCCGAGGGGCCCCAGGGCTTTGCTCCGCCTAGCCCCATAGTAGCTACGCCACTGGCTATGAAATAATTTTTCAGGACTTAATAATGTAGCACCATTTTCTAGTAGGTAAAGGTATTGACTTTATATTCTACAGAAATTAGGTACTTTTCAGAACCTTTTAAATAATGTGCCACAGGACCTTACTTATACAGGGTGATTCACGGTCGATGGTAGGTTAGATGTTTATGGAAAACGGAACGCAGAATTTTTATGAAAATTAAGCATCTTACTTATTTTCAGCATTGCGACGTTGCCGCTTCTATCAAAAAGTCCTAAAAACTTTATTTTTTAAATGGAACACTTATTAACAAGTTTTTATATTCGCCCTTTTATTATAATACTTTTTTGTTAATGTGGCCTTAAACCTATCTCTATCGGTTTTCGAGATAAACAATAATTTGTGGTAAATATGGTCCAAAACATGGCCCTAATTAAACTTGGGTAAATTAGTTCTCTCAATTCATGAAAAGTTGATGTTTGTTTAGACAGACACGATGTATTTAATTTACACCAAAAATCGACTCCATATCATACAGATCGTGCTACAATGACCATTATTTTCGTTATTCTTAAAAGGGGTCAAAAGATCATTTTTTTTAAATGAAAACCCCTGTATATTACTCAATAAAATAAAAGATGAAGAAGAACGCTTTAAGAAGACATATTATATCCCTATACCCAAATCATCAAGTGTTCTTAATAAAGCCCCTTTTTTGTAAAAAAATATTTTTTAAAGTATTAAATTTTAAGTAACCATAGAAATATCAAGCTTATGACGGTGATGGTAAATTTTATAAGTAACTTATAAACAGGGATTAACGATGTTAACTATAATCTTCCAAAATAAAGGGAAAATATTGATTATTCAAACAAAGTTCCTATGAAATTATTTTACACGGACAATGTGATCAAATCATTGCCAGAAGTTGCAGAAAATTTAACCAAATGTATCCTGAATTAACACCAATAAAAGAGAGGAAGTTTGTACTACTACAAAATAATTTCATTAACTATGGCTCAAATTTAAAAGCGCCTCCAACATTACCAAAACCTGTTACTTTAAAATTAATCCAATATTGTAAACGTTTTAACATATTTTTATGCATATCCAGAAGCTTTAATTCGTAGTGCAGAAGCAGATTTGGGTGCATCATGTGCTTCAGTAAAACGAATTTTGGAAAATCACGAACGTAGATGATTTGATCACACTGTCGCTGTAAAATAAATAATTTCATAAGAACTTCGTTTGAATATTCAATATTTGCGTTTATTTTGGAAGATTATTTTAAACACCGTCAATAACTGTTTATAAGTTACTTTAAAAAATCACCAAACTGTCATAAGCTTGATATTTCCATGGTTACTTAAAACTAAATTCTTTAAAAAATTATTTTTCACAAAAAAGCGGCTTTATAGAGAAAACTTGATGATTTAGGTATAGGGACATGATATGTCATCTTAAAGCGTTCTTCTTCGTTTTTCATTTTATTAAGTAATATAGAGGGAAGTTTCATTTGAAAAAATAATCTTTTGACCTCTTTTAAGAATAACGGAAATAATAGTCATTTTAGCACGCCCTGTATGATATGGAGTCGATTTCGTGTAAATCAAATACATCATGTCTGTCTAAACTACCACCAAAACATCAACTTTTTATAAATTGAGAGAACTAATTTACTTAAGTTTAATTAGAGCCATGTTTTGCACCATGTTTAACACAAATTATTTTTATCTCGAAAACCAATAGAGATAGGATAGAACCGATAGGGCGACATTAACAAACAAGTAATATAATAGAAGGGCGAATATAAAAACTTGTTAATATAGGGGTGTTCAATTAAAAATAAAGTTTGCAGGACTTTTTGATAGAAGCGGCAACGTCGCAATGCTAAAAATATTTTAGATCGATAAAACAGGTAAGAAAATGTAAGATGCTAAATTTTCAAAAAATTCGGCGTTCCGTTTTCCATAAACATCTAACCTACCATCGACCGTGAATCACCCTGTATACTATTATTTCAAATTTTCTTAGAATATACCGAACGGTTCAGATTTTAGAGGAAGGGGGAACTTAAGGTCTGCCCTGTATATTCTTGTACCTTATAAAAATTTAAAATATTTTCTTTTGGCTACAGGTAAAATAAAAAATGTAGATATACATAAAATTTTAATCACGTAAAACTTTTTAGAGGCAAACTTGGTAATGTTTCTATCCCGGTTTAATTTAAAAAGTTATTAACCCATGTTAATAGGTTGAACGAAAAGTCAAGTAAATTAAAACGAAAACCACTATAAAGTTTAAAAGTTTTAAATAAACCTTAAACTAAGAGTGTATTTAATCAATAAAGAAATAAAATATACATTTTTTTAAATTTTATGTCTATGCTTTGGAAAATATTTTTATTGATTATTTATTTGAGTATTTTATATTTTCAGTCAGAAATATTTACGCATTTATAAAAATGCAAAATGCTTTCTAATTGAGGTGAAAAAACAGTAAGGGCTAATATGAGTTGCTTTTATAAATTAAAGTTTTTATACATAGGTTCGAAATTGTATCGTTTCTAAGATACAGGGTACTAAAATTTTTAACAAAATATTTTTTTTTAAAATATTTATATTTAAAATATCTTTAAACCGATTTTATTTAAATTTAATATCCATTATTAAACTTACAAATGAAGCCAATCGTATTATTATCATATTCCTCACAAAATTTTTGATTTAACAATATTCTATTTAAAGCTTTGACCTTTTGAAGTACCCTGTATAATTCCATCATCGGCGCCGCAGCTGACGCTTACAAAAATTCATGTACAATTGTCTTGAAACATTTTACGAAATATGGACTAATAGTAAATTGGTCACGAAAATCTGTCGCTGGCTCACGGACCATAAGAAATAATAATTTTTAGACACTATTAAAAAAGGCGGTTTTAAAAAAATCAGTAGCTTGCCCTAACTGCATTAGATCAGGGTTGATAATTTTTAATATGAAAAAATAATAAAGTTAAATAAAACCTATTGGAAAAGGCGGCAAACATAACAAAAATTAATTACTGGCAATCGGAGGTCGGAAAGGGGAAAGGGGAGGGAGTTTAAGGGTAAAAAACGGGTTTTTCTTGATTTTCGATAAAAATACAAGTCCTATGGAAAAAAGATAAATGACAAAGTTTTAGGTACAAAAAGAATCTTATTTTTTTGTATTTACACTTTTTATATACCATTAAAATTTATGCGAAAAATTTAAATATTCAAATTCAAATAAGTCTATCTCTACGGTGGCGCAGTGGACAGAGCTTTGATCTTCGAAGCCAGAAGTCGCCGGTTCGATTCCCAGCGGGAAAGACATATTTAGGTAGTAGTTATTTAAAAATAACGTCCGTGGTGTCACTACCGCGTTGTCTAAAAGGTGCTGTAAAATGTATAACTGCATATTTCAGTGCTTGGACAACGTTGACAGAACAGAAAAACAATGGGTTAAACATCTAATAACCCGACACCTACGATACTCTGGTATTTAGACAGGTCCGTATCAATATTATTATTATAAATTATTTAGCCTGTACACCGCTGACATCCCTCACTACCCCTTCACCCACTTGGCTATGTTCGCTGATGACACGCTGGTCTACGCCAGTTCGTTTTTGGCGAGCGTAGCCAGGACTCATATCCAATATCACTTAAACCACCTTTTCCCATATTATGAAAAGTGGAAAATAGGGATTAACAGTATTGCTGTAAAACTGCTGTAAAACTAATTGCATAATTCTAACAAGAAAATTCGCAAAAAATAAGATCCCTTTTCCCAATCCCATAAAAATATCCAAAAGACTCAAATACCTCGGAGCGGTGATTGATATAAATACTCAGGTTCGTGTCCGACGTCAATCACACACTTCAAAAATCCTTCCTTAGTCAGCAATCCCGCTACTCCCTCCTTTTACGTAAAACGCCATTATCCCTAAAAACAAGCTAATAATATACAACATGATTATCAAGCCGGTAATAACATACGCTGCACCTGTATGGTTTGGTGTCTCCGACACTTAAATCTGCAGGCTGCAGCGTATGCAAATAAAATATTGCGATCTATAACGCAATCAAATAGATACGAACGAATTGAAAACATGCATACCACGACAAACACACCAATGTTCAAAAAATATTTAATATATATATATCAAACAAATTCTACACCACAAAAATAAACAATTCTAACCTAACAAGAAATCTAATTAATGTAAGAATAAACGATAACGTAAAACACAAGTCGCTCTACTACAGGCTGCCACTATATCATGAACAAATACCCCCATAAATAATTAATCAATTAAAAGAAACCATTAGCATTCCAATAATAAATTAACAATATCAATGCCTATGATTGGTTCAAAATCCAAACTATAAATATAAAGCTCTGCATATAGCAAGCTATTAACAACTCTATGCTTAGCGCTAAATTTCTAAAAACTAAATATAAAACAGGTTTTTTGTCTATTTTTTCCTGTAATAAAATATGTAATATTTATCCAAAATATACAATTAATAACATAAATACGAACTCTACTGTAAACTCTGTAAGGACACTCGGAGCTTTAGCGAAAAGTGTCACATAACTAGCACTACACAATACAGTGTCTCCTAGGGTCAACACTAGCCCCCTAATGAGGATTTTTTCCAAGCCAGGCACATCCGTGCAAAACAAAGGACTGCCCAAGTTAAGCGCGAAGATCAAATAAAATGTAATAAATAGAGATATGTATTGTAATTATTATATATTATGCCTCTGTGAGGTATACTAATAAAATGAAAAAAAAAATGGTATTTAGACATAGGCCTTTGTGGGGTGTCAAAAGATAAAAAAAAATAATAAAAATGATTCAAGTTTTTGGTTTTTCATTTTTAACGAAAACAAAAACAAAAAATTTTTCACAAAATTTAGTGAAAACTTACCGTTTATAGGTCCCAAATATACTGTAATTTCTTGAATTAAAAATATTTATTTTTACATATTATTTTGGCTTTATATTAAACAAGTACCCTTATTTTCAATCGAAAATTTACGTTTCAATATATCGACATTTTAAAAAAGTCTATGGGCTATTTGTTCGGTAAAATCTCCGACAGTGTAAAAAATATACATTACCACCGTAAATTTTCTTAGAGAACGCATTTCCACAGAATTTGTAGTGTTGCCGGAAATTGAGATAAACCTCTTTTTCCCTTAAAAACTCACCCCTTTCCACTTCCTGACCTCAGATCACCCGTAATTAATTCCATAAAATTTGTAGTTTTGCCGGAAATTGAGATAAACCTCTTTTTCCCTTAAAAACTCACCCCTTTCCACTTCCTGACCTCAGATCACCCGTAATTAATTTTTGTATTTATTATTTTAATTTTCTCTACATTTTTAAATGGGCTTCAGTTCACTATAATTTTTTTGGTTTCAAAATTATCCACCCTGGTCTCGGTGATCAAAAAAAAAATCGGGTCCAGGATTTTTGCATTTTCTGGAAACATGTTTCATTGTGATGTATATTTATTTTAAATTATCAGATTTTTTTGAAAATGACGATATTTTGACACGTGAATTTTCGATTAAAATTAAGGGGATCTTTTCGATATTAAATTAAAAAATTTGAAAAATAAATGTTTTTCCAAATTTTGTAATAATAATTTATTTTTGTTAAAAGATAAAAATAAAAACCAATAACTTGGTTATTTGTTTTTTTTTACATAAATTTTGAGGTTATGTAAAAGAGCGTACATACAAAAATTATATTTTGTTTTTGTCTACAACTATACCATTTTACTTTTTTACAAAGGACTTGTAGTTTTGCCTTAAATCGATAAAAACCGTATTTAATTTAAACTTCCTCCCTCCCTCCCCCGCCCTTTTCGTCACCAAATTGCAGCAATTTATTTTTCCTTTTATTTTTGGTTTATTTTCTACCTATTTTAATAGGTTTTATCCTACAGTTTTTTACTTACCTTACCTTTTTTAAAGGCTTCAGCACTGGTCTATATTATTATAAGCTATCCTTAATAAAATAGCAACTATCCAAACCGGTTTAAAAAGTTCGCTAACCCATGGAATAATTTTTATCAGTAAGATATTTTAACGGTACATATAGTTTAAAAGTATTAAAAGAATAGTAGTAAAAATAGTACTTTTATCGCACATTTACTTTCCCGAAACTTTTTGCTAAAAAATCTAAGAAAAGATTGTTAAAGCTCAGTGAAGAATAACGTAAATTTCCCAAACATCAAGCACTATCTAGGCCTTATTTGTAAAACTCGATAACCGATAACTAAAGAGCTAAGCGTCACAAAAGGCAAATTGGCCTAAACTGGCATAAGATGAATTTCACGTAATTTTTATGGTCTGGTTCGATTTTCGCTTACGCTTTTGGAAAAATTGAAGCAATATTTTACTCGCAATGATACGTATAATTAGATAATTTTTCTCTGATATAAATCAACTAAATATTTTTCGGAAAAATGCTGTTTAAATAGGCGAAAAAAGTTAACTAATTTTAATCTAAATAAATTACGTAACATAAAAATGCCTGGCAGCCGTTGCTAAACCAGTGAAAAAATTTTTGGCGAACGAAATATTTTACTAGGAACTGGACATTCTAATGTAGTATACAGGGTGTTTCCAAACCGCGGTACGAAACTTAAGGGTATGATTTTAAATGTCTTTTTGTAAAAATAAGTTTTTATAAATATATGTCCAGATTTGCTTCATTTCTGAGTTATAGGGCCTTAAAAAAGTATATTTCTTAAGTATCTTAAAAATCCTTCAACCGATTTAAATAAAACTTGATTACCAAACTTTGTTGCCTTAACTAGACCCTTTTTTCTGATATCTATACCAAACTGGTACCTTGTATAGCAATTTTTTTTACAATACACATGCATGGGAAACTTTTTTATTATAATTTTATGAAAAATAGATGTTCTTTATAAAAAATCTGCAAAACCTGTACGTTCAGGTAAATAAAAAGGAACATAGAAGAGTAAAGCCACAACAAAGCATGATCGATGCATCACCATGTTTATATGCAAACATTGTTCATCTAATTTTGTCGGGGTAGAAGTACTACATGGGTTGGACGGTCTCCTTTAAACGCATTAGCTAAGCCTTTTGATTTTGGTTGAACATTTAATTATTTATTTTATTATTATTTATTCATACAAGCCCAACAGTAAAAACCATTAAGAGAGCAGGCTTAATTTATACATATTGCAGAATATTGCATGAAGTATCTATAACGTTAACGTTAAAAAGTTAAAGCTAATTTAATAATACTTATAGTAAATATAAGTAATACATATTTTTCCCTAAACAATCACTTCTAAGCACGACACGAATAAATCTAAAAAATTCATAGTGATGTCACATCTCTCAGAAATACTGTTATACAGGCAGCACATTTTAAATACAGGTGACATATATAAGGCGTTTGTCTTGGGTGAGGGCAAGAAAAAGAAACGACTATGCCTACTTGTTACTCTAGGTACTAAGATTGACATTGCCTTCAGCAAAGACGAACAGTCAGGTGACACCATTAAAACGTTTGTGAGGAACTACAACACTGTTCAGTTTTCTTCTTTTTTGTCAACTTACCATGTTAAATTTCCTTTCCAATATGGCACTGTCTATTCCTCTTTGCGGATATTCACCCTCAACTTTTAAATATAAATATTTTATAAATCTACGCTGTACCTGCTCTACTGCCTTAACGTGTTTCTTATAAATTGGTGACCATATAAGTGACGCATATTCATTTAGCTTGCTCCGGACCAGCGCATAGAAACGTTTTTTAAGTGCCTCTATATTCTGAAATGATCTGCAGTAAAAATACTTTGTTATATTTGAAAGATATCTATAATAATTTACTGTGGTTAAATAATTAACCCGAAAAAATTAATATAAACCACGGATGACTGAAAAAAAAAACCAAACAAAGAACAAAATATCTGTCAAATCTTGTAAATGTCATGACAACGGGCAAATCCCACTGTTTTTGGTGTTTCTTTTAAAATTGTTTTGATCGGTTCTGAAGAACGGTTCTACAAGTTAAAAGGAATACACCAATTGAGAATGACCCAGTAAATAGCTCTTAAAAAACTGGAGATACCTGTTTCCCATATTTAGTAATTTTGCTAGAACTAGATTATGCCTTATCTTGTCAAAGGCCTTTGAGAAGTCGGTAAACACCACATCAACCTGGCTCCTTTTATCAATTAAACGGGCTAAAAAATGTGTAAAAACAGGCCAGGCTGGTGGTAGTTGACCGACCCCTCAAGAATCCACGTTGATTGGGTGTGATGCATTTTTCAATTTTATTAAAAATATTCTGGTAGACTTGCATTTCGAAAAGCTTGGAGAAGCCGCATATAATTGAGGCTGGTCTATAATTCTGAACATTTGCTTTATTTTCATTTTTAAATATAGGACAGATCTTTGAAATCTTCCAACATTTAGGATATACAGCCTGCCTCAAGAATAGATTTAAAAAATTGCACAAAGGAGCAGCCAAAACATGAATAGTATCTTTAACAAAAAAAACTAGGTATCGAGTCAGGCCCATGAGATAGTTTAAGTTTAAGATTTTGGATAGGTATTCTAAAATCTTCTTGGTTAAAAGTTAATATTACAATCGAATTAGCACTCATTTTACATGGCGGACTCTCTTTACTTCTCTAACCAGAACATGTATTCATATGTTTTAAGGCAACTTTAATTTGTCAAAAAAGGTGTATGTGCATGCTGTATAAAATGGCAGTTGCATTTTATATGTATGTATGTAGCAACTTCGCCCCCTCACATTATTAACATACCCTGTACTGTTATAAAAAAAAGTCTATATACTTTTTGTGCAGATATATGTTTATTCTAAATTAAAGATTTGATATGATAAAAACGTTATTTTACAAATCTATGGCGTTTTAAATCCTGCCAATACTTTGCAACTGCCAATGACGCTTTAAAAAGAAATCGAGAAAGCAATTATGGTGATTGATGTGGTAAGATCAACTCAAGTTTTATATCCACAACTTTCATCGTCTCAAATTGAACACTTAAAACAGTACCTTATTTTTAGGAGATGGATTTTGCATCGTATACAGGGATAGTAAAAAAACCGGAATGGTGGATTAGCTCAGCAAC
Source organism: Listronotus bonariensis (assembly GCA_014170235.1). Classification (NCBI taxonomy): domain Eukaryota; kingdom Metazoa; phylum Arthropoda; class Insecta; order Coleoptera; family Curculionidae; genus Listronotus; species Listronotus bonariensis. The sequence goes on along the minus strand of JACEGR010002335.1, from coordinate 86,537 downwards.
CGTCAAATATAAATGAACCATTTTTGTGCAAAGGGTAACTGGACATAGGAATTAAATTATTTTTTTGCAGGGTCGCCAAGTTTATAGTTTTCTTTGTAGGTCAGGAATTTTAAAATTTTAAATGGAATACTTTATTTTTTATTACGGTTTTTAATTTCCTGTATCAACTTTATTATACCCCGATATTATTGTGTTTTTACTTCTGTTAATTTCGAAGATATGGCATCATGCCTCTTATAAAAAGAATACAAAAACGAGTAGGTATGGTCAATTATATTTAAAAATATCCTAACAAAATTCGTCGAAATTAGTACAGGGGAGTAACTTTACATTCTAAACTAAGGAATTGCAAGATTATTAAAAAAAAGTTAAGGAAAGGGAATAAGAAAATTTAATTATGAAACATCGCAAACGCAATTCCTAAATTTAGAATGTCTAGTTACTCCCCTGTACTAATTTTGACAAATTTTGATTGGATCGTTTTTGAGATAATTGACCATACCAAGTACATAGTTGGAGAGAGATATCTTCGAAATTGACGGGAGTAAAAAAACGATAAAATTAGGTTATAATAAAGTTGATACAGGCAATTGGTCACAATAATAAAAATAGGGGTAATACTTTTAAAAGTATAAAACCCTCTAGCATAGAAAAAAACTATAAACTTGGCAACCTCGCAAATATATTTTTTGAATCCTTTATGTTTAGTTATCTCTTTGCACAAAATTTAGTTCATTTCTATTTGTCAGTTGCTAAGAAAATTCAACGTTTCCTTTTTTACTAACCCTGTATACCTGAAGCAACAATTAATTATGCAAAAACACTTTTATTGAGAGTGTGTGTCCTGATAATTAGTGCTTGGGTCAGCAACAAAATCGACTTTTAAAACCTATTTAGGGGGTTTCTTTTAACGAGTCTACCACGAATATTCATACCGCCATATATGAAAGCGGCGCTTTAACCCAGCATGCCAATGTCAAATGTTTCGAGTGTCGGACTACTTTTTTTGTAAGACATGTTTACCACAATGTTTTTGCAAAAAATTGTGCCATAAATGGTTAGGGTTATAGTCACGAAACCCGCCCAGTCTGATACCTAAGTGAACATCTTTTAAAATTGTCTTTATTTAATTTTCTCTCTTTTTCCAATTTTTTAAAAAGTTTTATTATTTCACAATAATGGTAAATAGTGGCATGTCAAGAGAAGTAAGATCTGGCGACCGTGGCGTGGAGACCACAATACGAGCCAATGCCTAATTAATTGGGCACATTCAGAAGACAGCCAACTCAGACAACTTAGCACACTGGCTTCCTTGTAAAAAGCTTACTTTTTATACTTCACCACCTCGTATCTCAAAAGTTAAGCCATTTAGGACATAGGGTTATTTAAACTTTTCTTTTAAAGATCACTTATAAATTCACATTTTTTAAGATTAGCATTTAATTCTAAAACACCCTGTATAACTTGGACATGGCCATAAACTAAGTATTTTTTTAAATCCGAATATTTTAAAAACGACTTTCTTTTACCAAGTAAACCTTTTATGTTTGACATGTTAAAGAATAAGAATTTCCAATTCAAAATTTTATACAAAGTAGCTCAAAAAACTTATTAGGATTTTAATTTAGAAAAGGAACCTTACTAGATCATGAATAGCATATTTTAATTTCTTACCTACCAAAAATCCATCACTATCTGAATTTTTTGACAATACACCGATTATTACCAAAAGAATTTATAAAAACCAAAAAATCAGAAAAAACATTGACACCCAGTATCTTTGAAATCATCCACTTACGAATTTTCGAACTTTGGTTAAAAATGTTCTCTTATTATTAATTAACATCAAACATTTAATGCCCTTTTAGTTTAAGTTTACCTTAACTTAAATTCAAAAAATAATTTAAATTTTTTACGTATTCTGTAAAATGTCATTCTTTTGCAATGGCAGCTCCTATTTTTTAAATACTTTTTAAAACTAATAGGTTTATTTAAATATAACAAAATGTTTTAAAAAATTGTAATAATTTTTCCAAATTTTAAATTTAAACTATAGCTTTATTTATAAAACTGTAGGGAAAAAAATGGTGATATATTAGTTCTTGCTTGTAGAGCAGAAAAAATAAAAATTGTTATTATACAGGGTGTGACACAAAAATATTAAGTTATATTTTAATTTAAATATAGACTTGACCATAATTTGCTAGGCAACCCTGCAGCAATCAATATCTTTGTTTTAATACTATATTTAGGTTGCTTCCCATTTAAATCTTAGACTATTTAGATAGCTTAAAGTAATCATCAGTTAAAATAAACGATAGTTTTCAAGTTTTTTGGCTCCCGCACCTTGTTATTCATGGTAATAGATTCGTTACATAAATCCGCCCCTAAAAACATTTCTTGAATGAAAAACATGCATCACACTTCGTAAATATTTGACGGCAACGATCGATGAATTTTTCCTAAACCAAAATTTAAATTCTACGGCATTTTAGATCTTGCTAACGCCATTCAGGCCTCAAAGGGGAATCGGGAAAGCAATTATGGTGATTGATGTGGCAATATCAACTTAACTTTTATATCCACAACTTCCATCACCTTAGATTGAACACTTAAAAAGTGGGAAAACTCTTATTTTCAGGAAGTGGGCTGGGTGGAAAATAGAAACTTTTTCTGCATCATTTGGGCAAGATATTTTATCCTAATGGATATATATAAAATTTAAAGATTTGGTAAATTATTTTGACGTAAATTAAAAGTGATTTACATAAAAATACACCTTAAGATATCATATATAGCTGTTTTTACAGTTTGAAAGTTTTCTTCCATGCAATTTTTACTTGCTGCAATTTTTCAATCTGCACACGCGCATTTTTCGCTTTTTATAAATTTGTGCAAAGTGCGCGTGTGCAGATCAAAAATTGCAGCAAGAAACTTTCATGCAAAAATCTTTCAAACTGTTAAAGCAGCTATACAAATAAGCATACACTCAAAAAAAATATATTTAAAAACAAAAGCCTAACTTTTAATGTAAAAGAATTGTGACTTTTATATGTAATAAAGGAATAGGATATTTAACAAAGAAAAATATATTTTTAGCTTTGCGTACTAAATTTAAAATAAGGTGCTTTTGCAATAAAAATTTCCGTTAGTTATTGGGTGTACAGGGTGGTGCCTTTTCGTTGACCTGGCAGGGTATATCGAAACCTAAAAGAGAGAACAAATCTGATTGCGCAGTCTTGATTTTAATTTTTAAAACAAGTTTATTGGTAAAAGCAAACCTTGGCTAACTTGATTCGTTTGGGAGATACAGAGTGTTTTTCAAATTTTATCAATTTGGCCAGGCACTTGTAACTCGCTTGATATTAGATATAGAAGAAAAATGTAAATAGAAAAGTTTTAGGGATTTTTACGTAAAATTCAGTGGCGTATCTACATCTTTTTCTTTTACTTGTTTTTACAGGTATAAAACAAAGTTCGATTTTTTAAAATAAAACACCTTGTATATTTTACTACCAATAGAAAGGTCTCCTTAAAAGCTATTAGAAATACCAAATTTAATATATCTATTCCTAATAGTTTTGGAAATATGGTCATCTTCAGGATTTTTTAACGAAACACCCTGTATATTATATTACCGTTGCAAAAATATTTTAAAGAGGTTTAAAAAAATACCACATTTAATATATTTATCATTTATAGTTTTGAAAATATGACCGCATAAATCCAAAAAATAGTAGATGTGCATTAAGATTAGGACGCTCATATTTCCGAAACTGTTGAAAAAAATCAATTTTAAGTGTGGTAAATTTTAAAGGTTTTTAAAATGTCTTTCTACTGGTGATAAAATAAACAGAGTATTGTATTTTAAAAATGTTTTTTTATCGAATTCTGGACAATAGCTATATTTTCTATTAACTATTAAAAATTAAAGATATTAAATGCGGAATTTTTAACGGCTTTTAAGGATACCTTTCTATTGGTAATAAAATATACAGGGTGTTCCACTTAAAAGGCAACTTTGTGTTATAACTTTTATATAAAACACTGAATTCTACCTAAAATCCTAAAACTTTTTTTTATATTTTTTTATCTCTAATATCAAGCGAGTTGCAAGTGCCTGGCCAAAATGACAAAATTTGAAAAATACCCTGTATCTCCAAAATAATTACGTTGGCCATGATTTGCTTTTAACATTGAATTTGCTTCAAAAATTGAAATCGAGATTGCGTAATCAGATTTCTTCTATCTTTTTTAGTTTTCGCTATATCCTGCACGGTGCCACCCTGTACATAAAAGAACTATGCATTCAGTTTAAAACTAAATATTTTTAAATCAAGGCATTCATGGATTTGGCTAAAAATGTTTGAATCCGTATATTAACTATTGGGATTTAATTCTTGGGGAAATCCAACAGAACCCGTTGGTGCCCCTTCTAGTAATTCCACCTTCCAATTTTTCCTTGAAAATAAATGCCGGGGGGTATATAACTTCCCCAGCGGATTAGTGCAACAAACAACTGTTACATGGATACCCCTTTCAGCACCTGCAATCGTGCCAACCTGCTTTTTACCAGTTGAGGCGAATATTTTTGGGGGATTTTGGACAGTAGATATTCCACTTTCATCGACATTGTAAATTTTTTCCGGACCCAGTTTATATTTGTCAATGATTTCTTGGTATGTCTTGAAAAATTTGGCAATGTTCGGTTTATTAAAAGCCATGGCTCGTGCAATAGAGGTATTTTCAGGCTTTCGAAGCGTAATTTCCGGGTTTCTACTGCGAAATCCTCTAACCCAATCCAGACCAGCACGTTTTTCATTTTTGTTAAAGCGATGGGGAATTTTGTTTATTTCTGCCCACTCGTAAATCAGTGAGCGCAATTCCTTACAAGTGATTCCAAATAAGCGCTGTTCCATTTGCTTTAAATGATCGACGATTGATTTTTCTTGTTCAGGAGTGAAAGTGGTAACAAATCTTCCTAGTCCTGTGGAATTGTCTTTTACCCTTTTATTTGCATTGCTGGCTCTTCTCCGTAGTGTGGTAAATGGTACCTTAAATGCTTTAGAGGCCCTCAGCCACCCCATCTCCCCATTTTGAACAGCTCTAATAGCATTTGCCATGTCTTGTGGATCCCACTGTTGGCGATTGGTTTTTCTCATGTATATTCCAACCATTTCTAAAACAAAAAGAGAAAGTATAAATATTTGTATTTTGTGCATTTATATTCTCATTATATGTTGCCCACTTGCCAATATAAAAATATCAAGAAGGGTATCCTTTGAAGTATTTACCAATATTAAACAGCCTAAAACGGCCTACTATGACGGCCTAAAATGGCATATATATGCCGTTTTAGCCCACGATTACATATGCCATTTTAGGCTCATGGTACCATTTAACAAAACGTAACTAATTTTTGCACTCAAAGCCAAAATCACAAATTTTCAACTAGTAAAACACATTAAATATAACCTATTGCTAAGTACTCACCTATAGTTTTATTGAGAAACGACACTAGTAAAGATTATTTAAACTTCAACTAAGCACAAATAAAATATTTCAGCAAGACCACGGTGAAACAATGGCGGCTCACGTACAACTGACGTCAAGTACGATGTTGTTCAGTTCGTGGGCAGTTCTTAAGGCGATGGCGCGTTTATTCAGCTATGTTGCCAGTGCCACATTTAAGGAAATAAAAATTCAACTTACAAAACTATTTATTTTGATATCTATGTATACAGGTTGAGCTAAATAACATAACACATAGGCAATGTAAGGAAAAGAGACAATCTAACTAAACCCCGGCATGTAAACATGCGTGACTAACACTGCTTGTTTTGTTATTCTATTACTTCGCCGATCAATCGTACCAAAACTGCTTGCTTAAGCAGTATGTAATATTATTGGTATTTAAATAAAGAACTGTTCTGTTTATATGAGTGTGCCAGAATTTTAATTTTTTTGACACTTTACAGTTTTTAATGATAATAATATTGTAGTAATGTAATTATTTGACTTTACTTTAATACAAATTTTACAAAAACAAATTTTAGATAAAAAAACACCATATCAAATTTTAGCGAATTTGCCATGCATCAAAATGGCTTTTATTTTTTAACCCAAAATTGTTAGTCGTACGGAAAAATGTCAAAAGACCAAATTAAATCCAAGGTAAATGAGGATTTTGAAAATAATAATAATTAAAACAAAAAAAAGCTATAGCATACTATCCTTTTCTTCAAAAAATTCATTATAAATTTTGTTCGAAAGCCACTGGTATTATTTTTAACTTTTACAGCAAAAATGTCATGTAATGGTTAAGAGAAGTGTACCAAATTTTTTGGAAATATCTGGAATGGTAGGAGAGTTATAAGAAAAAAGGCATTTTTTTCTTAAAACATAAATACCCAGTTTCTCGAAAAGAAAGCGTTTTCGAACATAATTTTTATTTATTTTGTTTTTTTTTTTGCTGATAACAAGTCTAGTTGTGACGCCTGTTGGACTAAGAATCGTTAAAAAAAAATCTTTTTGAAGCCAGCTTTCGGTTTGTTAACATTTGTAATATTTTTTAGGTGTTTTATTGCTTGTAAAGCAATATAAGATGTTTTTTGAAAATTTCAGATTTTAATGAGCTATATCTACAGTGCACTTATTTGGTACGTATTAATCTGATGTTAGAGGGATTTAAAATTAGAACCCGACATTCACATCGTTGGAATAATGACATTCTACTGAAAGAGTAGATTATTAAATTAAAAATCTATCATTTTTAAGTAAATGTATAAATAATTGATAAAAACATTTTATTTTTCTTGTTTAAGATTTTAAAACATACCTATATGTTAAAGATATTTTAGAGCCTAATATATAAACCATTATGTTTTCATTTCTTGATTCTGATGTTCTCAAAGTAATACTAAAAATATTCTAATTTAAAGAACTTCTTTTAAAACAAACACATTAATAAAATTATTTTTATTATATTACTATATACTATATACTATTATTTTAAAGCAAAAATAAATTTTGTTTTAAAGGCACCTGTCTTTAAAAAGAAAGCATAGTTTTAAAACCTTGTATTTCCTTAAAACCACACATTTGATTTTTCTGTGCCTAGAACAATTTTTTGAGTCAAGCACAACAGGTCTGAACATAATAATTACTTTATGAAAAAGCAGTTAATTTATACTAAAAGTTAAAACAGTTACTCTATTAGCCCTGTTATAAAATGAAATAAGTGTCGACAGCTGGGTTAAAGAAATACATTTTTTTTTTCTTTAATTAAGTTTTAACTTGTTTAACTCACATAAAACATATGTGAAAATTCATCTTTTAACAAAAATAACTTTTAAAACAAAAAACCCAAATTCAAAAACCAATTTTTTCGCATTTGTTTTAAAACACCTTGTATAGTGTGGCATATATTTAACTGGAACTGTTTCATTGTACACTATCTTTTTAAACTAATTAAAAATATCCCTAATATGTTAATTGCAAATTTTAACTATTTAATTTTTATTTTATAATTCTTGTTTTGCTCTTGGATCTAGCCTCATTTATTGTTGTTATTTTAATTTGTAGAGTGCTGTGTTTTAAATTATATGTTAAGATAATAGAGACATTTTGCACCTCTTAAAATAACAGACGTTTTTGGCCTCCTTATGGTTATCGTTATTAAACATAACGATTACGGCAGCAGTTTAAGACAGAGATTTTGCAGCCTCTTTTAAGAAATATATCTTGCGTCTGCGCTTTCGACACATAACCTTATTTTTGCCTATGGTTCACCAATTTTAAAGTTAACGAAAAATCAGTATTTACTTTTATTCTTCATAAGATATAAATTGATATTTAAATATATGCAAACACTTCTATTGATTTGTTGACAATACAGTATAAGCAAAACACAAAAAGTAAGGTTAAGTTTGGTAGTAGAATAAAAAGCAAGTGTGCCAGATTGTAACATCTAAATTAATTACTGATTTAGAATATGCGTAAAAGTGCAAGTCCGTTTGAATTTTTTAACACCATTTGGTTTTTATTACTGCTATAGATTTTTCGCAAATTAGAGCCTTTGTATAAATGATATTTTAATTAATACGGCAATAAAATTTTAACCTTTTAAATAATTGATATTAAAATTTCTACAATCCGACAACCACGCAGTTTAACAATAACAATAAGGATAACGATAAGCTCTTCGGTATTCATCCGTAATTAAAGGAGTCCGGTATGGTTAATAACGATAACGGATCATGTTTGCGTTACTGCGCAGTCTCAGAATAACGTTAACCACAACGGAATTGCAAAATAAGGGGTGCAAAATGTCTCTAATATTTTAGTGAAACGTATTAGGTTTCTTTATATTTATTGTAGTTCTGATGATGCTTGAGAAAGCAAAACACGTGTTATTCTTTTAATATATTTATAATAGTAGGGGAGCCCACGATGCTAAATGGGGATTTACTCGAGCAGCATAGAGACCTATTGGGTTGCAAAGCTTAGATGATAAGAAAAAAAAATGTTATATTATCTATACCTTTCCATCGGTGGGGGAAGCGGCTATAGATTTTTAAATATGTCAAAAAATACTATTATTATTTCGGCTTAATATAACTATTTTTGTTTTTTATAATCGGTTCTGTATACGAAGACCTTATATTGGTGGAGGTACTTAAGCGGGTACAAGGTATCCTCCGGTATATTAATCTGCCGCGCTGTAGTACATCCCGAAATCTCCTCTTGGGCTCCCCTACCATAATTTGACTGAGACCAAAACTTTGAGTTTGTCTAATACTTTTATTTATTCTATAAAAGGTATGTTTAAAAAATTGACGACTTTTTCCACTATACCTATACAGTGATACCTGGCACCCTTTTCTACAAATATTCTACGATTATACAAGTTTTATCAGGCTTAAAACGAAAATAATTAAAATTAGTTTATTAATTAATTAAAAGAAATACTAGAATATACGGACTAGGCATTGCCGATTGAGGGTAAGTTTAAATTTTTATAGTTTTTAATGGACTAAACTTTAAACGCGTTTTTCGCAAAACTGTGTATTTCAAAGTTTCCTCCATCGTATTTCAAAAACAACTTTACCGATTGACTTAAAATTTGCAAAATTAACTCGGTACATGTTAGCAAAGCACAGAATAAACTATTTTCGATTAAAAATTCTAAATTCTTTGATTCTTTTAGAGCAAAAACATATAAAAAGATGCAAAATTCGCGAAGTATTTTTCAAATTTCTGCCAAAGTTAATTTCTAGTAAATTCATTTGATGCATGCATTCATGCATTTATTCTTACGGATTAAAATTTTGCTAGTTTTTTATTTGTGCCAGCCAGAATCGTTAAGGAAATACGAGCCCATTTTCGGGGTTGTTCAGAACGCTGTTACTTATGTAAAAATTAGGTAGACAATGATCCTTCATAAGTTTATAGGATGGGACTACCCGAAACGTTGTGTGAATAGTTAAAATAAAGACAATAGAATTTCGACATTTTTTTAGTATCGCTGTAACTTAAAACTTAAAATTATATTTATACTGTTAGAATATGTATATGTGTATGTAAAAAAATCTTTAAAAAAAACAACAACAAAATATTAAATACAAAATTTATTGTGTGTAAAGCCTAAAGGGTAATTAAATTTAAACAAATTTTTAGGAGACAAAGATTTAACACAAAAAATGTCTTTATTAATGTATGCTCGACATTTAGTAATTAAAAGCGTTGGTAAACCAATGCTGTTAATAAATATTTACACAAGCGACGTCCATAGCTTCAAGTTGCAAGCTTAAGCAAACTTCACTACAAATCAGTTTAGTTTGGTGTTATGTAAACCGTTGAAAATTGGGTCAATATAACCAAAATTTTTATTGTATAAAATATACTTTTACATATAATAATACTTACTTTTCTTTGGGACGTATCTTTGGGACAGCCCACGAAGGTATTTGCTTAAGTGCCAGAGTATGAAGGGTGTCGGTTTATTAAATATTTAACCCAAATTTTGACCTGTTTCTCTACGTTGTCTAAAAACTGAAACATGCATTTTTTGCATTTCACAGCACCTTTAGACTACGCGCCAGTACCACCAACGATGTTATTTTTAAATAACTACTACCTAGGATTGGCAGAATACTACACAGAGGCTTTGCCATTACCACCTGTGAGGTGAAGAGTTATTAAAAATTTGATGTAAGAAACCGAGTTTCAAACCCGGGTTTCTGCGGTAATAACTGTGCTAGTACTGGCTGCTGCACCACGCTTGCCCCCATGTTTTAAGTTTATTTTTAACCCAAGATTATTCTTTCTTTTTTGTTTAGAATAGGATATCACTTAGTTTAATAATGAACATATACTAAAAAGTTAAAACTATACAGGTTTTCTTAAAATTAAGATTTTGTGTTTTATTTTTGAATTTTTTTGCTGAAAATTACCATTAGTATAGAAAACAAAATGCAGTGTTTCGAACGTGTCCTACTTTTTCAGGAAACAAAACATACCACAATTAGACCTTAACAGTGTTTGTAGTTTTTAAGACACAAGGTCTGGTAAGGTAGTAGAGTGTGGCTTTTAATTTAATTTAAGGTAGAGGGCTTTTCGGCATGAACCTAAAATGATACCTTTAAAAGAATAGAGAAAAACTTTTTATTGGTTACTTTTAAAGCATTACAAAAAAATAACGAACACACGAAAATCAATAATACATAAATAAATAAAAATGTTAACTTTTTTAAATAAAACACCCGTAAATTATGTCACTAAAAAATATTTTAAACATTCTAAAAAAGGCTAAAAAATTAAAAAGGTAAAAATTATAAATAAATAAAAGTCGGGTATATATAATTAATACCATATTAAAGCATAAAAGTCTTAAGCGCATATGTAATTACCTAACTTCATCTTTTTAATTTTTTCCTATTTATTTTTTTAATTTTTAGTAAGTTTTGCTTTGCACTTTATTATTAATACTGCTTATTCGTTAAACATACACTAAAAAACACTACCAGTACATTTTAAGTTTGATAAAAAGGTAATTTTGAATGCACCCTTGATATCTAAGCATATACCAGTCTAAAAACAGCTTTGCCGCAGAAACAACCTACAGCAAAGGGAAAACAACAGGTCTTATACCTTTTTCTCCTCGTGATCCTGACTTGGTTGAAAAGGGCGTTACATAGGCAAAATTTTAAACCGTGATTAACGCTTGATATCGCGTTTTCTGGACAGCTATTGGTTAAAAGCAATATTTTCGGTTTACAATTTTGTTTTATTGTCTTTTAAAAAATAACTGTAGAGAAAACGCGATATAACGCGTTGACCACGATGCAAATTTTGCATCTGTAACTTGGACAGAGTATACATTTTGTTTACATCTCTCTTTGGTAGTTTCGAAAATATTGTCGGAATAAAGATAAGTCACTAAGTAACATTTTTCCCAAAAATAGGTTACACATGCCCAAAGTTACTTGCAGTAATAGTTCCATCATATAAATAATCCTGCCATTTTTGATTTTTAAAACGCTTAAGTAAATTAATAAAATTTCATTAAGTGCAAAACAATACTTTTGTGGTAACGGTAAAACTTCGTAAGTAACTTAAAATTCTAAATAAATATTCCCTATGTATCACTAAGTGAGTTTTCGGATACAAAAGTCGAGACAAGATATTAATCGGTGGTGTATAAAGTAAACCCAATAATTCAGTTTTAACTTTAGTCAGCCTACATATTTTTCTTGTGCAATTTATATCACTATATTAACTAGCAGCTAGTGACAAAAATCAATTTGTATTTGGAGCATCAATAGAAATCAGTAACAAAAATATTCTAGTAAGTAATTTTATAATTTATAATAACATTATTTTTGTATAAAAATAACGATCTTATGTATTTAAAACTAGTTTTTAATATTTAATTTTCTACCCTTTTACTTTGTAGTATTAGTTTTACTTTTTTCTTTTAGTAAAATAACATAAATAATTTAGAATCTATAATTATAATAGTCTTTGTTCTGTAAATATTATATTAAAATTTTGTATGAAACTAACCAAAAGTGTGGTAAAGATCCAAATTAGGACAAAAAGTAGATGTGTATTTAATAATAAATCATATGTATGACTTTTTAAAAATTAACCCAGCACAAATAACACATATTTTAACTATTTTTTATTTGATGCACGTTGTATGCATAAATAAACAGAAACCATTTCTCGGCATGGTCAAATCCCTACCTAATTAAGTAAGAATAAAAAACAAAGGGGATCTTTTACTGTAGAATATGATATTATCAATATTAAATGACCATGCCGAGAAATGGTTATACAAAAACGTGCATCAAATAAAAGAAAAGTCAAAAAATCAATTTTTTCTAAACCTTATAGGAATTTAAAAAAATATATATTTTACTCCATGCAGTGGCATACCATTTTTTATTACAAATTATTAATTTTAAACCTCTGATGGACGACACAAGAAAAAATGTTTTTTTTTTTGTATGCCAAAAAATGTCTTTTGATGCGTAGGAGGCTTACCCCAAATTTTTTAAAATATCTAAATTGGTATAAAATATATAAAATAAACTTTTTTAAATTATTAAACACCACGTAGTTCCAAAACTAAGACATTTAGGACATATGCTCATAAAGACAGGGTACTAGAAACACGACGAGAACTGATGAATTTACTACTGTCCGCTTCTGATCTTAGTTTGTAATAAAAAACATTCCACAAGTTTATCGCATCGTTTTTGCGAGTTTTATTTCTACTCGCTCGAGTCAGGCGAATGTAAATCAATTCACCTAAGTCTTTTCGATGTTTTTACTACAGTGGATTCTCAAAGTTTGTCGAATGAGTTGTCAAGCACCCTGTATTATGCGAAGTTAAATGGAGATGTGGTTAATAAACCAAAGCTTTTAATGAATATTCGCTATAGTTACACTGTTTGATACGTCAGCTTTGTGTCTTAATGCAACGACAAGCTAATCCGTTTAAAATTGGTTTAATGTTGCGCATATCAAAAGTTGAAAGACTTTAGATACTCGTTTTAATTTCTAAATATTGGGTTTTAAAAGGACTCTGCTATTTTATCCAACCTTTAAAAGTAAAAATGTTTATTGTATAATCAATAATTAAATAATCTTATTTCAAATCTTTCATAAAAACAAAACTGCGACAAAAGCTCCCGTAGTTGACTATCAAGAATGCACGATAAAACTTTCATTTATTTTATTTTTTTATTAGTAAATACTTTACAAAAAAGCAATTAGTGCGAACTTTAAATTTACGTACAGAAAATAAATCTATTATTGATGCGGTTCTTAATAGCAGGCAGAGTTGGGCAGAATACTGAGAATCGGTATTCGAATACGAATACGAGTACCGGAAGAAGAAAGTATTCGAATACCGAATATTTGAATACTTGATAGAAAAAGAGTATTCGAATATATAAATACTCGGAATCGGTATTCAAATAGTACTAATGAAAAGATTCGAATACTACTAAACAAAACCTGTGACAAAATTGAAGAGCAAAAAAATGCCTTACCTCTTTTTTTCGTATTTTGCTTCCCTTTTGCTATTTAAATCATGGTAATTTTAGTATTCAGATACTGCCTATACTTTTTGGTATTCGAATACTCAAAATGCCGGTATTCAAATACTCCAAAAAATATTCGTCAAATACTTCTAAAGTATTTCTAACTCATAATCCCGAATTCTGAGCAAAATAGTATTCTGCCGAATACCAAACACACAAATGTAATCAAATACTATTCGAATACCGGCAAAATGTATTCTGATTACTATTTAGAATACTCAGTATTCGAATACGACCCAACTCTGATAGCAGGTGTAAACAAAGTCGATTGATGAGATAAGGTCACGACATTCGCCATATTGGCTAGCGCGGCTGTGACGTCAAGTAGGGCCATTTTCGGCCATGTTTGATTTTAGGCAGATCAGTGGCGTAGAATTAAGGAAAAAACAAAAAGAACTGGCATATGCTGTAAACAAAATTTATTGGATTATTTTAATAGGCATAACTTAAAACAAAAACATAAATGTGGTTTAAATGTTAAAAATTAAAAATTATCAAAGCGACGACAGGACGATGAGGTACCTGGCTGAGCAAAACATTTTCCATGGTTCCGTAAGTCAAAAACCATTTTAAATGCTTTGTATACAGGGTGTCCGCTAATGAATGGTACACAGAAAAACCACAGATTCCTTATGACAAAATATTTAAGATTTAACCAAACATACCTAATATCCAAAAGTTTATAATAAGGAAGAGACGGGGGTGTGGAGTAAAAGAAAAAGTAATTTTTTTTCGATAATTGTTCCCCCTTTTTAAATATCTTAATAAAACGCTATCTTGCGGTTTTTAAACATTAGCTTTTCAGATCGAATATTAATTTTTGTGTGTAGACTAGAGGGCGATGGGTACACTATTTATAATTCTTTAAAACTACCCAATTTTTTGTTACTACTCTGTATGTATGTAAACTAGTAAGCTAAGCTAACTCTATGCTTTCTGCACAAAAAGGTATACTTAGTAAGAATCGATCTTGACAACCGTTTTTAAGGTATTCCACGTTTTAGTTGTTCAGTGCACCCGAAAGTATGTACCGTCAATAACATCGTATTAGCTATAATTACAACTGCTCAGATATAAATAGCTGATATCTAAAAACTCCTGGATACCGAGTTTTATTAAAATGTTTAAAACATATCAGAAATTATCGAAATGCATGAATAAAAAATATTTATATCTCTTTAACACCCCGTATCTTCCTTATCATTAATTTTTGGATATAGGTATGTTTGTTTAAATCCCAAATGGGTATTTTCGCATAAGAAATCTGTGGTTTTTCTGTGTACCATTAATTAGCGGACACTCATCAGTATCATATGTATATAAAAACACGAATGACTGAAAACTATTTGACTAAACACTATCAAAATCTCTAAAATAAAACGAGTCCGAACCAATAATATGTGAAGTCTCTAAACCAACCAAAAACATTAACAAGTGGAAATCCTTGCAAAATATACAACCAAAATGAAAATGGCAAATTTCCACAGTTTTTACCAAACCAAGCTTCGACAAGGCACGACTCTGTCATCAGCTGATAATGCTACCAACTTTGAACAGAACTACCAACCAAAATCGTAATTCTCACACCCTCACGTCCCTGACAAAAGCTATCCCCGGTCTTGCTTATGTCTAAACCCCTTCTCATAAAGAAACTCTGGGTGTAAATTGGCTCTTAACAGTTGCACCTGAGGCATATTTGTGTACCCAAAAAACCTGGGGCAGGGGTCAGCGACTGACCACAGCTTTTTTAACTAACATAACATAATTTTGGGAAAAAAGTGGAGACCTTTTTTTAACAATAAATTAAAATGGATGTGTAATGCTGCAATATCTTTATTTTGCAATCCTTTTGTTTTATAAAGGTTTTTCAAATTCAATCGACATTTTCTAGTTGTTTTATTAAGATTTTTGTCCCAATTTCCTTTTAAGATCATCAAGTGCCCACTACTTATTAGATTTTAAAAACACTATCTAAGAAATATAAACATATATATGAATTTAACTGAAAAAAAACACATGGGTCATCTCCAAGATTGGCGTAGGCAACTGTATGCCTTAATACATTTATAAAACGTTTCCATGCCGGCTTTAGTTGACTTATACATAGTATAGAATTATTTCTAGTGTATAGTTCTTCATATCTATATTCTAAAGCTAAAAATAACAAAAACAACTTTTTTTTGGAAGATACTTTGTTATGTCTTGTTTTCCTAAAAGCAAATTATACAGAGACCAATGTGCCTTATTTTTATGGCAGGACAATTATATATTGTAAAATATTTTTTAATATGGTATTAACGACTGCAAGGTTCTTTTTAGTAATTCACTGGTTATATTACCACCGCTGTTAGTTGCAACACTTCATTAGTAAGTCACACTTGCCATACAACCATCTCAAAAACGTTGTTTAAGCCAGCACTATTTGCACCAAGCTTATAAATTTAGCTTGAATACACTTCTAAAGGATTATGTGTAAAAGTCAAAAAATGATATTTATTTTTTTTTTAATCCAAAAAGTTATAGCAAAAACACTACGGTGTGGTCAGTGACTGACCCCCTGGCCCAAGTGCGACTGTTAACGTAAAGCTAGTAGTAGTATTATTCTAAATGAAGCAAAAATAGATTAAGAGTCTATGATTTTCGACTCATAATGGCTTTGGCAGGGACCAGGTACCTTAGGTTAATGATTTAAAACTTAACCTTATGTAATGTATATGTTGTTTGGGTACCTATTATAGGATATTTTCTCAGTTGCCAGACGTTTTGACAGTTCCAACCCCTTGGCACACAAACATTTTGGACTGGCCTAATCGTCCGAGGAATAAAAGTTGAATGGTTTCCAAATATATACATATCCTAAAAATATTTTAATGTATACAGAGTATTCCAAAAACAAATAAAGAAAAAACTAACCTCACAGTAATAACTTTTTTTGGGACACTCTGTACGCATTGAAATATTTTTGGGACATGACTATTTGAAAACCCTACAGTTCTTATGACAAAAGGTTCCTAAACTATTTTTTAAATCTTGTTAAATTACAGAAATATGGGACTTCCTCGGACTAATGGGCCACCCCAAAATGTTTGTCTGCCAAGTGGTTGAACTATCAAAAATATTTTCAACTAAAATAACATTTAACTTTTACAAAATACCGAAAGTTAGGTTTCAATTTGGTTCTGGTCAATTACAGTTAGTACTGGGTACCTGCCAAAGCCATTATTAGTCAAACTTTATAGTCTACGATTGCTTCTACCTATGTTAGAAAGCATGCACTCCCATAAACTTTTAGCTTTTACAAAATAACGAATGTCTGCCACTTACGGGCTCTTGGACTAACAAGTCTTTTAAACCAAATATTTAAAATAAAAAAAGAACTATTTGCAGTCTAATTTTTGAACTTAAAAATATTATTAAAACACTACAAGCGTACGTGCAGACGTGCACATAATGTGGCTAAAATGAAAAATATGTAATTTTAAAACTTTTAAATATCTTTAATGCAAAACACTTCTATAAGAACAAAAAGTCTTTTCTAGACTAACCAAGTTTGAAAAATTGAATTTAAATGAAATACAGTTCTTTGAATAAATTCTCGGTTGGTGACGAGTTGACTCCCTTCGAGCTAAATAAGATTAATGCTCTTAAAGTAGTAAAACCAACTTTCTTAGGGGTATACATCTTCATTTTTAAAGTTTTTATCTAAATAACTCACCTTAACGGGGCATAATCAAATATTTTATTTACCTAAGTGAAAAATGCTTTTCGAGCGTTTTGTTGCACTTGTTGTAAATTTGTGCTTAAATATTTAATTAACGGTTAGAAACTCAAAATCTAAAACATTTTGTTATGCTTATATTTTTTTTTACTAAGCTTGTATTGTTACGTTTTTTTTTAATGACTTGACTTTCTTCTCATTGGTCTAAAGTAGAAAATCTTTTTTTTTTTTGCTGACATAGGTCGCAAAAATTTGCTTTTGAGCCTGATATTTTAGACATTTCTTCAACACCTTCGCTTACGGTAAAGTGTGGCGTATTTGTTTGCTGAATTAGAAATTATTTTATTAGGTTAGCTTAACCTTTTTTGTTTTAAATCAGGAAGAATTTATAAAAAAACATGGTTAAAAATAAAAAAGCCTCCGAAAAAAGTTTCATTACTGTCCCAAAAATCTTTTTGTCTCGCCAAATCCTAGGACAAAACTAAATTTCTTGTATTTATTTTAATCTTTCACTTTTTTTAACTGTAAAAATTCTGTTTATTAAAGCGTTTTTAATATAAAGGGCGTCAATATGTTAATTTATAAATTAAAAGGACAAATAAGCCTTTCTTTTAAAATCCCAAACATATCCAATCCATGACCCTTGTTTAATCAGCCGGTAATTTGGCTGATTTATACACAATTGCTAAATAAATTCTATACCATTAGTGACCCATAAATAATGGGAGTACATTACCCTACTAGTCTACGCTCTAAAAGTAAATTAAAAGGCGAATTTTTTTAATAAACCATAAAAACACATAACTTGTAAAATATTTTACTTTTAAGTAATGAAGTAGCATACAAAAGAATTGTATTGTTAAGCGTGACCTACCAAAAAAGAAAAGAATTACAATTACAACAAACAATATATTACAAAATGTTGTTAGGAAAATGTAGGGGCAGATTCTACTTTTAAAAAATATGATATAATATATAAGATGTGTCTTAAGAACAATAAATTTGCGAACTATTTTTTGACCATAAAATTTTCTCCACAGAATAATAAATGCGCCTATATTAAACTGCTACAGCAAAACAGCCTTTACAATTTAGTTACCTGTAATACACATATTATAATTTTTATTTAAGTAATAGAGTAGTTGATTAATAAATGGTAGATTATGCTCAAATAAATATACGTTTTATATTTAGTGCTGAGTCCTATACCTAATATTTTTTTAAGTGGCAC
The DNA here is from genome assembly GCA_014170235.1 of Listronotus bonariensis. Lineage (NCBI taxonomy): Eukaryota > Metazoa > Arthropoda > Insecta > Coleoptera > Curculionidae > Listronotus > Listronotus bonariensis. The sequence goes on along the minus strand of JACEGR010002335.1, from coordinate 67,975 downwards.
TGTACAAAATGTTTTAGAAAAATTGCAAAACAAAAACAACAATATTTATTTTTAAAGAAGTTAATTTTAAAAAAATGGTAGATTACGCCCAAATAAATTTTTACTTTTTATATTTAAGGTTCAATACCTAATATTTTTTAAGTGGCACGGTTTAAAAAGGTAGAGCAAAATTACCAAACAAAAAGAACGCTATTAGGTTTTAAACAACAAAAGGTAACTAACAAAACGGAAAAAAAGTAAGAAAACACATTTTGAATAAATGGTAATACCATTCATATAGCCTTTATAAGTTTTGTTTTAATTATAAAGGAGTTAATTAAAAAATGGTAGATTGCGCCCAAACGAATTAAATTTTAAAATTTAGTGCTGGGTACAATACTAAATGTATTTTTAAGTGTTTTGTTGCTGTGTAAAACGGCATGGCAAAATTACAAAACAAAAAGAACGGTATTAGGTTTTAGACAACCAAAGGTAACTAACAAAACTAAACAAAAAAAAATAAGAAAACACATTTCAACCAAACGGTAATACCATTCATACAGCTACTCAAATAAAACAAATCGAAACTCCATTAAAAGCAAAATTAAATTAATGCTAGGGCACCATTAAACAATGGTTTGCGCAGTGCACTCTGAAAGTCTATAATAGGGACACAAAGAAGGTTTCTAATGTATCTTGCCATTATCGCGTGGCATCCAGCCATAGTGGAGGATGATAGGGAAACTGCGACTAAAGCGACAGCGTTAATGCTTTATAATGGAATTAAAATATGATCCTTAAAATACTGAAAATTTATTTGACAGGGGTCGTTTATGTATTGTTTATTTAAAAATAAAAATACTTTTGCTGCTTATACAATTATTATAGTAGAGTCAATAAAACTGTAAAACATCCAATCACCAAAAGTCCTAAACGTTCTACTTCTGGAAATACAGGGTAATAAAATCGAGAAAAAACACTAGCTCTTTTACCAATACCGATATTTTTAAGAAAAAAAGAAAGACGTCTTCTATGCATCAAAAGACATTCTTTGACAAACAAGAAAAAAATTTCAGCCGTACCGAAGGAAGGGTCAATGGGGACAATTACCCCCTTCCCCACTCAGAAGTCTAAAATAGACATCTTGAAGATAGGATGTGAGCCTACGTGAAGCTCATAACTAAACAAAAATTTAATAAAAAGGTTTTTTATTTCACGCTTGGCGTACAATTTATGCCTTAAAAATATTAAGTGTATATGACTTACGGACGTCATTGGTAAAAATTTTTGTTTTTTTCTATACATTAAAAAATTCTTTTGTTGCTTGAATTTTAGAGGCCTCTCAAAATTTCTTAAAAATACCTGAGCTGTTTTAAAAGGTATGATTAAAAAAAAACTATAATTTTTCTTTAATTTTAAGACTCTGTGAATTCGAAAGTAGGACTTTCAGGACAAAATATATTCATATAAGGTTTTTTATTTTTTTTTATAAAGAACCACTCCTTCAAGTTTGTTAGAAGAGTTTTTGGCCACCCTCTATAAACACCATATAATATTTTTAAATAATACAAATTATTTTTCCCTCCGAGAAGTTTCTGAATTTAAATAATATAAAAAAAGAAGAAAAAAATAAAATTAAATCGGATCTTTTACTAAGGACTTTTTGGCGAAAAGTCTTAAATGACTCGACTTTTATAGTATTTAATTAATTAATAGCACAATCAATACAGGGTTTTTAAAACAATACGAGTTTAACTATTAAATGTAGATGAATTCAATAAAGTAAAACTCCTTTAAAAATTAGTGCTGTGAAAATTACAAATTTGTATACAAAATGTTGTTAGTTAAATCATGAAAATTTATTAGCAGATTCCACATTAGAAAATACGAGTCAAAGTGAAAACTTTAAAAAATAAGTTTTTGTTAATATTTTGATATATCCCCGATTTGTTTTTAATTTTCGTTAATTTAAAAATGTGTTGCTGCTCACGAAATGGTTTGTTAAGATGTAAAGAGTCAGCATCAAATTATAAACCAAAGGTTAAGAAAGATTAGAAATTGGTTAACTCTACAAAAACCGCTCACGCCAGCTTTACACACGATTCTCTAGGTAAAAGTTAATCTAAAAATTTGTTGCTGCTTAAGAAATTGTTTGTTAAGGTGTAGAGAGTCAGCAACAAATTATAATTCGAAGGTCAAGAAAGATTAGAAATCGCATAACTTAAAAAACAGCTCACGCCAGTTTTACACTCGATTTTTCTAGGTAAAAGTTAATTCAAACATTTGTTGCTGCTCACGAAATGGTTTGTCAAGATGTAAAGAGTCGGTATCAAATTTTAAACCAAAAGTTAAGAAAGATTGGAGATCGGTTAAGTCACAAAAACCGCTCACGCTAGCTTTACACACGATTTTTCTAGGTAAAAGTTAATATAAAAGTTGTTGCTGCTCACGAAATTGTTTGTCAAAGTGTAAAGAGTTAGCAACAAATTATAAACCGAAAGTCAAGGAAGATTAGAAATCAATAATCAAGATTTAAAATAATTCTATGGAACTGACTTGCTACATTTAACTAATCCTAAAAAATTTCGAGCGGTACAATTAAAAATATTGCTGATAAAAAAATTTATGTCACTGAATTTTGTGAAAAATTTTTTTGATAAAGCAAGTAAAAATACATCTTTTAAAGCCCCTTACCCTAAGTAGTATGCTGCTTAATTTTGCTCTTAAAAAATACTTAGTTTCATATCCTTGGCTAACTCAAAAACCATGAAATAAATTAAAAAAAAAAACTAATATAGGAAAATTTGTTAGTTTAATGGCAATGGTAAACAACCTACTTTTTGTGTTAATTTGATATAGATAATAATAAAACAAAATCTTAAATAATTTTTAAAACCTTCCTATGTTTCTTGTCTTGTTCATACGGTATACATTTTTTTTAAAGATATGTTCTTTATTGGTTCGGCGAATTCATTTAATAGATATTATTTATTTTGATACACGCGTGTACCAAAATAAATATCCTCTATCATTTTTTCTGCTTTTTAAACCAAACAGAATGGAACAAAACTTCAAAAGTAATAAAGTTATATTTTATTTGCCTCCTCAAAATAATATATAAATTATAAACAAAAGTCAGTGCCATACATTTTTCTGTCATAAATATTTGTTAAGACGCCATTAGGCTAAATAAATATAATTTATTCACTGCTCAATTATCCTCTTAGGACTACAAATAAATTATAATTAATAAAAAACGATGTTTTTAACACTTACTGGTAAATAATGCTTTTTGGACGGATCGAAGCATTCTTCCATCGTTAAAAATTTCTTTTAAAATAGTGACGGTGGTCTTTCTAAAAGCTTGTTAGGTATATTCTTATAATAAAAAACACACAAAAATAACCCCATTCATTTAAAATTTTATGATTCTTGCGCGTGGGGATCAATTTGCCCCCACGCGCCTCCTAACGTTACAGTTTCGAGCAATATGTATATCGAGTTGCGGGAAGTTCAGGAAGTCGGAAACAGATGTATTATTTGTTTTCGACAAATAGACAATAAGACATTATGTTTTTGTGTAAAGTATAAAGAGCCAATGTGCAAATATCATATAAAAACAATTTATAAGTAGTGCCCAGCTCTAAGACAAAAAAAAGGAACAGATTCAAAATAAACTCCTACTCGACTTGGTATTATAAAGATTATAAATATAATTTTAAGGAAAATTACGTTTTTTTAGTGTGATTTTATGTTTTTCATAGCAAATGTAAAAATATTGTTTGAAATAAAAGAGAAAAGACTTTATTTATTTTTATTATTTATATAAGAGGGTTTAACTACAATACCCATTTTTGAGGTTATATAATTTATTTTAATAAATTTATATTAACATAGCCAAAGTATAAAGTGTACTTATAAACAGTAAAGTTCAGTTTTTTGTCTTTCTCGCATTGTCGTCCCATCATTAACTTCTAACAAAAGAATGACAAGGATTTGAATTAAAATTACATTTAAATGTTTAAATACAAGATTTTTTTCCCAAGCAACTTTTTTATTGAATTATTTATACATTGAAAGAAAATAGGCCCCACTAAAAATATATTTTAGCATTTAAAGAAAAGATTATTAAATGTTTACGGTTGGGGTCTATTTAACCCCCACGCGCCTGCCTATGTAAAAAAATATACCCGCCTTCTTAACGGTAAAATGAAAAAGTTTTAACCCTCGCAACTTAACTGTATTAAAACTGCAGCAGATAGTGCACTTTTTATCAAAAACCTAGGAATTTCTTTATTGTCGATTTCTGCTCTAGCATAGCATAAATTTAAAACGATTTTTAATGATAACAGTTTGCCCTTAAACCTCGAACAAAGTTTGATGCTACGAGCGTTGTTATTGTAAATATTTGCTAGAAGTTTTGGTTCACCAACACTAATAATGCAGGTCAAGTAATTCGTGTAGAAATTTTTGAACAGGTATTTGCCATGTATCAAATTGTTTGTTGTTGGCCTGTCAGCTTTTATACTGCATATTAAATTACTTGATTGGGAACTAGGGTACACATCACAATCAAATATTTGATATGGTCTTTTAATTCCCAATATTGCTTCTAATTAACAGACTATGGCAGCTATCAATAATGTCTATATGAATATGGCAATTTTACCACTTGATAAAATAAAGAAGTAAGTAGTTTTATTATGACAATAGTAGGGGAGACCACGATGCTAAATGGGGATTTACTCCAGCGTCACAGAGACCTATTGGGTTGAAAAGCTTGAACGATAAGAAGACAAAAATTTTATATAATGTATACCTTTTCATCGGTGGTGGAAGTGGCTATTGACTATTAAATATGTCAAAAAGATACTATTACTGGTTCGTGTTGTATCGGATTATATATTTTTCTTTATCCCTAAATTATTTTCATTAAAATAAAAAATTAGTCACGCTAGAAAATGTTAATCTGACGTTTTTCTTGGTAGCCCTCTGTTTTCTTTACGTCATTATCAAATTAACAGATAAGTGGAATATACACTGTCTGGCATGTAATTAACTTACCCTATCTTAATCTAACGCGCTCGACAATTACTGATGGATATATTTTTGTTCTTTATGATTGGCCCTGTATACGGGGCTCATAATTTGTGAAGGTAGTTAACCGGGTACAGCACATACAATTTTTTTATTACCTAAATAAAAAAATAGAACACATATCATGTCGTATTTTTTGAATAACCCATCAATAAACCAAATATATTTTAGTCTGAAATGGCCTTCTTTAACACCATCTCACACATAGCCACCCTTAGGCATTTCTGAATACCTATACGGTCCAGCTAAAGCACTGACGTAGATAATATTTTTAAATTTTTATCTAAAAACTGGGACATGGGACCCACACCAAATTTATATATAATAAGTTTCAAAAGACAATTCCTTTTTGTATTGTTTTCGTAAATTAAGTTAAATTTTATTGATACCTTTTAAACTTTTTAAATAATATCTATCTATTTTTAAAAAAATATAGCTAGTTAAAATTTGATTTACTTCAGAATATTATATGCAAAATTTTCAGATACCTCTGATTATCGGAAAAAGGTAGATATTTTAGCACAAGTTGGAATTTGTCAACAAAATTTGATGTAATTTACGAAAAAAATACAGAGGATTTGCTTTTTAAACTTGGATTTTTTCTGGGGGATGGGGGTAATCCAAAAAATAAACTTTTTGCGCAAATTCTAAAATATTTTTTTTACCAAAGTGTTCCCCTTAAGAACACTAGCATCTGGTATAAATTAAGGGTAGGTCCCATGTCCCAGTTTTTAATTATAGTCATTTAAAAATATTATCTACACCACTGAGGTAAAGAGGCCTTGAACCGGCCGTTTTTATAGCAAAAAAACTTTTAAACAACTCAAAGAAACAAGCACTAATTCTAGACGTCCACTGAATGAATTATCAGATTCCAAAAAATTGTGACTTTAACCAGTCTAGCCAACTTTTTCCTGACATGTGTCCTTCCCAATCCCGAACCATCATAAATCGGGCTTATGTCATAATTCTCTTCAATATACAGGGTGTACCGACAAACTTTAGGTGGTGGTTTTCCAATGAAAAACAGGAAAAAAACTTCATATGAACATATGTACTAAACATCCTAATTTTGAAACTACAGAATGGTAAAATTTAAGAAAAATTGTTTTTTGGTTTAATAACGTTATTACTTATACAGTAGGTTCCGTTTTATTAACGGTATTTTTTTACAATTAACTAATAACACAAAAGGGATAATATATACAGTGTGTTCCAGGATAAGTGTTAAAGAGAGCAAATAGTTCAAGAATTTTTGTATTATAAATGGGTATTTAAAATTTTTACTTCAATTGGTATTATACAGAGAGAGTTACGGATAAAAATATTAAAAATTTGCAAGGGTAATGTACATTTATTTTCAAAATAGAACAAAATTTCATCAGTAAATGTTACAGAGAAATTAATTATTGTATGTAAAATTTTAGTTAAAGCATTAAAAGGAAAACAATTATTAAGTCGCTTTTTTACATGTTTTGCATTAACACTTAAATACTTAACAGGACAAAGCAAATTTTACAAAAATCTTTAATATATTTTGAATTTTGCTTTTTTGTCTAGTAAGTTAAGATGCGTTAGGTAGAAAAATTCTTTCTTTTACTTAGTGCTTTAACTTTAAATTTTGACATATATATTAATGATCCACAACATTTACACATACAATTTTGTTATATAAAAAATTAATGTACTTTTAACTTATAACTCGCCTTAGTAATCTTAATCGGAGTTTCTTACATTTCTTAGTTATAGGTCAAAAGACCCAAAGTTTAAAATTCTAAAATTTTTGGTCCATTTGTCGTCTTGTAACACCTATCCTGGAACACACTGTTTACTAAGAAAAATATAAAGAGGCATTAAAATATATATAGCTTATACGTACTAACCAAACTACAACTAACCTAAACGCAATTATCTCAAAAACGACTACGCAGAGCGATTCTTATAAAGTATACCACAAAAAATTTGCCAGAGATTTGAGGCAGGTTTTATGTGCTCTCTAGTTTACGAAATTAATTACCTATATTAATTAGTGATATGCTCTATATTGTTTAGGTGGATTCATTTATTGGATGGTCCTCTTGTTGGGTACACGCCTGGAAAGAATGGGACCGCTTCGGTCCTGGTCCCGGGGTATACGAGCTGACCCTGTTTATTAATTAGAATTTTTGGGTTTTTTAAGGGCTTTTCCTTTTATTTTGTTTCAGGCGACCAGTCAGTTCATAGGGGTCAATAGGGCTGAACAGGGTCAGCTCGTATACCTCGGGACCAGGACCGAAGCGGTCCCATTCTTTCCAGGTGTGTACCCAACAAGAAGATCATCCAATATATTAATTAGTATACAATCTCCAAAATGATATTTTTATGTGATATCTACCTAAAAATAAACACACTACCTATATATTGAATGTAATGCATTAGTTTGAAGAATCTGTTATGGATGTAGTTATAGCCTAAAAAGTGATTTATTTAAATTTTATGTTGAAAAATACCACTATTGAGACATTAAGTTCACTGTTGTATTAAAAAGCAGAAAGAAAATGAACAATTTGAAACTAGGTGTGTTTTTTAATTTTTTTAACCTTTATTCCTTATTATCACCTTTAAAACAAACGTATGGTTAGCTAAAAACTTTTAAAATAAACAATTTGTGTTTTATCTGCTCATCATTTATTAGCGACCACCCTGTATAGAGAAAGCAATCAATGTATATTCGTGACATCTCATAACCCAGAGAATGTTTAACGATGTTAGTTTGCACTGGTAGCTTGACACAAAGCTCGATACTTTAAGCGTCGCTATTCTAAATATTTACCAAAAGCTCTGGTTTACCAAAGCTTTTAATTACTCTATGTCGAGTATATAATGGAGAAATTTGGATTAAGTATTGTCGATAAGCAGAGATTTTGTTACTACCGTAAGAATAAATAATATTTTAATTTAAATGTTTTCACACATTTTATAGAAACTTAAAATCAGATTATGTCTTTGATTTAAAAAGTTAAGGGGGTCACCTGCAATCCTTTGCTTCTATTAGAATTTTTAATAGTTTTTGTTTTCCGGGAATATAATTTAAAAAATATTATTTGGATTTTTTCCAGAATTAAGATATTTAATAATTTTTAGAAAACTTAAACTTTTTATATATTATAAGGAAGTGTTTTGCTCTTGCAATATTATATTAAAAATGAAAATAACGTTTAAAGAAAGAAATAAATAATAAATTAACATACAGGGGGGTCCCTAATTGCAACGGTAAACTATTGCGATTTAACTAAACTTACCCTAGTACGAAAGTTGATATTAACTGAGATAATGGATGTCAAAATTCAAAATTTATTTTTAAATTTTTCCAATATTGTTTAATACGTTTTGTGTATTGCAATAAAACTCGAGTATTTGGGGGTTTTTTGACATGAGCTCATATCTGATTTTAATTTTTAGGTGCTAACCAGAGGACGCTACCTACACTACTTGAATTTTTCTAAAATATCGCTACTTCACACAAAAAAGGTATAATCTGTAAGAATCGCTCTGAGCAACCGTTTTCTAGATATATACCAATAAGTAATTTAGTGCAACCTAAAAATGCCTTTAAAAGCAGCGTATTAGTCATAACTACAACTGCCTCATAATAAACGAATTATTTCCATTCTATTTCCATATACTTTTCGGTTGCACTAAACCACTTTAAGAAACTTGAAAACGATGGCTCAGAACCACTCTTACAAAGTATACCCGTTTTTGTATAAAAAACATAGAAGAATTTATTGGTTAACTTAAATGGTACATACAAAGTAGCACAAAAAAGTGGGAACGTATTAGAAAAATTAAAAGTAGTGTAGATGGCGTCCTCTAGTAAACACCCAAAAATTATCATTAGATACAAATAGCTCATGGTAAAAAACCCTAGAAACTGAGGTTTATTACAATATACAAATTGTATTAAATATTACTAAAATAAATTGAAAATATTTGATAAACTTTAACACCCTGTATCTTAGGTCATATTAACTTTTGAACCAAGGTAAGTTTAGTTCAATTGCAATATTTCAACGACACAATTCTTTAGTTGCATTTTAGCCCATTACTCAGGGACCACCCTGTATAATAATAATAATAAATATCTTTATTCTCGAGAGAAGCCTATTATTATTTTGTTCAAATACATTAAAAATGCCACACCATTTTTTAACTTGGTACCTATGTTATAGCTCTTATAAAAATATTTAATACTTTTATATCTTCTGTACAATAATGGTATATTTAGTTATATTAGGTATATTTTATTAATTTATTTATGTATCTGTATTTTCGACGAGTGTTAGTTGCATTAGATTCTTATATTTTGGCCTGTGGAAGCACTTTTTACAGACCTTTTGAGACTACCGAGTGTCCTACATACAACTTTTAAAAAAATCTGAAAAACGGTTTTTCGTTTCAATATTTATTAGTTGTCCCTCTTTTTTTTTGCAAAAATATAAAAATACTAGTTTTTTTACTGCGCCATAATAATAATATCCCAAAAAAACAGCTGTGTATTCTACATTTTATAACCAACACTTAAGCAGATTTTGGTTCCTTGCCCCAGAAAACCCTTTAACTTTAAATTTGGTAATAAAATCCAAGATTAAAAAAATATTTTAAAATAACTGGCACTCTGTATCTCCCAAACAATAAACTTTTAAACCTGACAGATACCTCCGTAAAACGATCAAAAACGAAACATTTTGTACATATATAAAAGATTTCCTGTAGGCCTTGGGTAAAAAAATTGTGTAGCCTAATTTTTACCACTTATTTATTAGTATGATATTTATTTTGCAAAATTAATTGATACGTGTTTTCGTCTTACAGCCGTTCTCCAAAAGCTTTTTAAAACAAGAAAATTAGGTTTTCTTGAAAAGCCTTTTAAAATTGTCGCAAGACCAAAACACATGTCACAGCAATTTGAATAGATTTTGCGAAAGAAATACACCAAATGATACTATATTAGGTTCCTTAAATATTTTACATGTCTGTAATGGGTTAGTAAAAGTAAATTTAACATAACTCTCGTTTCCACACTGGCGGCCCGGCTTGGAGAGTGTGAAACGAGGGTAACTCTTAAATATTCATATATATATATATATATATATATATATATATATATATATATATAGATTAGACCTATCCATAAAAAAGTTTTTTTGCAAGTCTAGAAGTCTTAAAAACTGGAGCTTAAATCAACTTTTACCAAGTATACCTTTTAAAAAAGAATATGTTCAAATAAACTAATTTCTATTTAATGATAACAGAGTGTTTCAAAGAAGATATTTCCTTTTAAATTTGTGCACGGTACTGCAGGTATCGCTCTCTAGAGTTTACAATAAAACTAATAGCAGGTTCTTTTTTCTTACCTCCTAAAACTAACCTGGGCGAATTCTAACATTAACAATTTATTTATTAAAAACTTAAACCAAAATACATTTTTGGTACTCTGTATTTTTAAAATTAGCCACCTTTGGACTAAGGTAAGTTGGGTTTGATGGATTATTGTGTTCCTTACTTGATAAACAGGACGCTTTGATCCCATGCGCAAAGTCTATACTTGTGCACTAAGTAACCCTTTAAAACTCGAACATCACCTTAATTTAAAAGTAGACGAATAAAAAATATTTGGCAATATTTTGAATTTTATTATTTTTTTTTTTTAATTTTTGGTATTGATTTAAGATGGTAAGCTTATTTGACCAATTTTATTTGTTAATTTTAGTACCAAACTAACGGAAATCAAAATACAATTCTGGACAAAAAAACGGACAAAGAAAAGTTTGTTCAAATTCAACCTTAAATAACTTTTTAGTTTTTTTACCGATTTTAATTTACTTTTCGTCCAGTTTTAATTCCTTTAATTAAAATTATTATTTAGTATGAGGGTTGCAAAAGGTTTAAAAGGATTAGGTGTTATACAGGGAAGAACCAAATGTTGCATTTTGACCGAAATTGACCCATTCTTTTAGTATTATTCATCAATATTTATGTCACCGGGTCAATAGAATAATTTAACGTCACAATTTTTGACCACTGTATTGGAGCTTTATGCCCATCTTTTCTAAAATTTATTTTTTTTATAAATATTGGTATCTCTATTCTACAAGAAAATACAAATTATTTAAGGAAACAATGCAATTTAATTATGATGGTTGTAATATACGATATAATGCAAACATATTGGGTAAAGGGATAAGTATATCAAATGTCGTATTATTTAAAAGATCTTAAAGCAAAATATTAAATCTTTAGCAAAAATAACTTTAAAAGTGTGCAAAAAAACAAAATGGCCGCCATAGGAGAAACAAATATTAATGATGGTATCTCAAATCCGAAACGTTTAAATTAAAATTAAAAAACATACAAATGCATTGCATCTAAAAGTTGTCTTTATAATGGTTTTACTGATTTTAAAAATTATTTGAAATAAAAAAGTTTAAAGACTTTCAAAAATGCACATTTTTAGCTTTTTTAAAATAACTTAAAAAATAAGGAAGATAAAGCGTTCATTAAAACGGCATTAGATTTTAAATTACAGATTTCAAAAATTATCTTAAATAAAAAAAAATAGAGCACTCTTTCTAAAATGCACCTTAATAGTTTTCATAAAATAACTTAAAAACTTATATATTACATCAGGATGTAAAACGGCATTAGACTAACGATTAAATGGCCCAGAAAATTATCTATTTAACGATCTTTTTATTTTTATAATTTTTATTATTTTAATACATTTTTTACCAATTTCGGACACACTGTATAAGCTCTTTGTTTAAAGCTTCGCTATTATCAGTATTTACTGAAAGCTTTGGTTTACCACAGCTATCAATGACTGCATGTCAAGCGTATGATATGGGAGTTTTGACCAGGCATTTACGATACGCAATGTGTTTTATATGTCAATTTAAAAAAAAGTGCTACCATTAAAATGATTTAATTTTTTTTTTTCTACGACTGCTATGAAAAGTGTATAAAAACGCGCATCAAACAGAATCTGAAAATGACTAATTTGACATGATGTATGATACTGCTGTGTAAAAATTTTCACATGTCAACCAATCAAAAATAATTTATATTCTGTCATTTAGTTTTGACATAAGCTTGTGAAAACTTTTCACACGGCATATGAAACATTTTCACGCAGTCTTGTCAAAAGTTAAAAGGATTTAAAATGTTAAAATCACATACTAATTCTTATTTTCTGCTGTCGTAGAAAAAGTATAGTGTGCAACGCGTTTAAAACTGACTGCACACTCGTATGACAAACGTCATATTTGTGTATTCTTAAAAAGAACAAAAAAACATATGCTAATATGATAGTTTGTGCCCAAAAATAAAACAAAAAAGACAATACAGCACGTAAAGAGCCATCAGAACTAACTAGAACTAATGATTAATTTCCTTTTTTTCTTTAGCTCCTTTAATAGATCTTACGAATAGTGATATAGTATACAAGGGGTTTCATTTAAAAAAGGTATTTTTTTGCAATAAATTAAAAATCTTATATTCAATTGTTTTTCTGTTGGCAGAACGTTAATTAGCGAAAAAATACCTTAACTTTACAAATTTAACCGACTTCGTATCTCCAATAATAAAGAAGTTAGCAATAGTGCCAACTTAAGTTTGATCACCTTGTATATTTTTTACATTATACAATTTGTCACGATTTAAATAAACATTAAATAAACATTTTCATAGTATTTAGATCGTTTCTTCAAAAGATGTGACCATTGTAATAGTCTTAATTATGCAATATAATTCTTACAACTGGGTAGAAAAAGTATATGATTTTTCAAATAAAACACCCTGTATATTATCTCACCGTTAAAAATACCTTTTAAAAAGCGTAACAAAAATACATTTATTAAATCTATCTTAATTAGTTTTAGAAATATTGAAAATGTGAGGAATTAGTGTAAACTTCCATTAGGTATGTGTATCAGGGCAGTTATTGCCTATTTATGTTTTTTATGGCTATATTTTCAAAACCATAAAATAATGACCTAGTAAATATGTTTTTCTTTTTCTAACGTTTTTTGAATATACTTTTTATTGGTCTGTTCAATATACAGAGTGTTCCGTTACAAAAAATCATACTTCTTTGCCGTACCCTTTATATATTAGAAGATAATAAAAATTCGATTACCGATCTGGAAACTGCAAAATTAACCAAAAAACTAATATTTTTTGTATAAAATACATAAAATGCGTAAAGAATAGGAAGTTAGGAGGATGTAAATATTTATCAGGTTTATAATGCAAGAAAAAATTATGGTTTAGATTTGGGTGGCCATATTTTTGAAACTAATTAAGACAGATTTCTTAAATATCATATTCCCAAAGCTTTTCATCAGATCTTTTTAATAATGATTTTATTTTTTAGTCGAAATGTAAACAAAAATTTAAGCTCTTATTTTATTTTTTTAAACACCTAAAAGAATTTACGTTTTTTCTTTATTTTATTAGTCGTTGTTTATGATTAGCAATTGTTTTTCAAGTTTAAGCGTATAGGTTATTATCACCTTGTATTATACGTTTTAAAAGTGCTTTTAAACAATTATAACTTTACTCTATTGTAGTAAACAGAATGTATGCATCTCCCCGTCATAACATGGAACAGAACTAAAGTGATTTTAAACGAGATTGGTTTGCACTTGAAGTTCGACACAAAGCTTAACGCTTTGAGCTACGAAATGCTTTGATTTATTTATGCAAGTGATTAAGATGTATTTACTTTCTGCTATAGAGATTTTAACAAAATAATAAAATACATAGAACCATTTTTTTTCGAATAATAACACAATTAGTAGACGTTCTAACATTTTAAAAATTTGATAACATTATACAATATTTTTCCGGTTATACCGAAAGTTAATGTCAGCTTACTTGTTTTAAACGGAACCCCCTATAAAGTATTTATTTTTAGATTTCGCGTAAAATTCTAAACATATTTTATGCATAATGTGTTTATAATGTAACTTAATTGGGCTAAAAGTTCATTTTAAGATTGCCTAATTAAAGATGTTTAATTAGCCTTTGTTTTAAGGCAAAATACCTTCTAACTAGCTCAATGTAATTTGGGGTACGTGGGTCGTGGATTGAATAACCTAAACATTCCTTTAACCCCAGTATCAGTACCAGAAATTAATAAGTTGATAATTTGTTAGCCCTCCTATTATAGTTTACCACAAAAAGGTACTTATATATGGGCGCCACCTAAAGTTATAAATAGTGGTGGTAAACTACAGTGGGTATAGGGTACTATAGGTAAACTAAAACAAAACAATCAGATTCCAACACAAAATAAAAAAGACTACGTATAAAATATGCGTGTTCTTTATTTAAAAAGAATTTTCACTTGATCTTGCACGTGGTGGGCACTTGATGGTGCACTTTAAAAGGTTTTAAATATGTGTAATTTCAAACTTATCTGAAATCCTCCGTAGACTGAGTAGGGGCTCGAAAGTGGCTTGTACAGAGCCTCTTTAAAAACGTCCACTAGATGTTGGAGTAGGGCTTTCACACTGGTTACAGGCTGGGGCCTACAACTCCAGATTCAGACAAGTGGCATTCGCTGGTCGTAGATCATAAAGGGGGTGAGCTTGTGCGGTAGGTTTATGGCATGCCTCACATCAAGCAGGCAACTTAAATCTGGCTTCCTTTCCAAGTGTTAACGAAAGAAGCGAAGGGAATAGGTAGAAAAAATAGAACCGGGCTTATCTAAAACAGTACCAAATTATTAAAACCAATTCAAAGACAACGTGTTTTTGAGGTTAGGTTTCGACATCGACAAGAAAAAGGTGAATTATGCAAAAATACTAACGCAAAATATAAGTATAGAAAAAGACATAACTTTCAGGCTAAAGATGGACAAGAATTCATGATTTTTAACAGAGATTATTCGTAATTTATATCAAACCCCAAAATTGCCTTCTAATGGTAGCTCCGGTGTGTCAGAAAGTGTTATTTGAAGTCTGTAAATGTCCGACCAAAATTTGACCTTTGTCGAACCGTCGAACCACTTCGGCGAATTTCGGCGAGTCGACTCTGAGATGTACTCGAAATCCGACGGCTACCAGGCCAAAGATTTAAAATGACATGTGAAATGTCGCTACTTCCATCAAAACCATGGACTCGAGAAAGGTTCATATACCACAAAAAAATTAACCGGTCACAAAAATCTCATCTGTAAAGCTTAACACTAACAGCTAACGAAGCCTCCAGTAGATACATGCTCAAAGAAAAAATCAGGCTACCGCTACAGAGTGCACCGTCACTCTAATGAAATACTTGTTAGGCTCACAGGAGGTTCTAGGCCACAGGAACCTTTTAGCTTAGTTTGCGATATTAAGTCACTGCGCCCTAGACGGCGCTAGGGGTACCAAATAAAATATAATAATATGCTAGGAAAGCCGTTGTAATTAAATTCGCAAACTGCACTGTTACATGTTATACTTAAGTTTAACCGTTTATGACTTATTTTAAATAATATGTCAAAAATGACGTTTGCGAGCTATTATATACCTAAACCCAAAAAAAATTCTAGAGGTAGCGGAGCCCAAGAGGGAATTTCGGGATTTACTACAGCGCGGCAGATTAAAATACCGGAGAATACCTTGTACTCGGTTAAGTACCTTCACCAAATATAAGCTCCGTATACAGATCCGATCATAAAAAACAAAAATACATCCATTAGAAATTGTCGAGCGCGTCAGATTAAAATAGGGTAAGTTAATTACATGCTAAACAGTGTATAGTCCACTAATCTGACACTTTGAGAATAACGTCAAGGAAACAGAGAGGTACAAAAAAAACGTTAGATTAGCATTTTCCAAAGTGGCTATTTTTAAATTTTAAAGAAAATAATTAGGATAACAAAAATATATAATACGATACGACCCGAACGATTTCCACAAGCCGAAATAATAATAGTATTTTTTAATATATTTAAAGGTCTATAGCCGCTTCCCCACCGATTAAAAAGTATACATTATATAACATTTTTTTCTTCTTATCATTTAAGCTTGCAACCCAATAGGTCTCTTTGACGCTCGAGTAAATCCCCATTTAGCATCGTGGGCTCCCCTACTATGAAGGAATGGCTTTAATAAAAATTGAGTTTGGGTGTCACGTAGAAAAATGACTTCCTTACTAGACTGTATTAAGTAAAGAGAAATATTATTTGGTAGTACAAGTGTGCATATTAAGTATAGTTATTTTTTAATTAAAATTATTTATTACTTTTGTGGGTTTTCAAATTTCGTTTTTTAGGATCCGAGCCATAATTAGTTATGTTTTTTGCCCTTTACTAGATTTTGAAACAAACCTATTTTGTGCATTGTTGTTTTTTTTTTTATTTAGGAGCGAGAAAATACGAATATCTAGGTAAATAACAGCATTTATTATTCATAATTTTAAAATGTATGACCTACTTATTCCTATAAGACATGTATATTTATTTAAATTATCATGATAATCAATACCGCAAAAACTTTTGGAAGACAAACATAAAAACAATATTATTTTTTAGTATTTTAAAATGGTATTGAAATCATTTTATTTTGGAAAAAGCTTTTATAAAAAAATATGACTTAGAACTAAAAGCTAAATTTAACAATGTGATTAATTACCTGCATAATATATTTTAATTATTTTAACTAAATATCTACACTGCGCAAATTGTTTTCAGTAATCAGTATAAAATAATTTTAACAAAAATTAGCCAAATTATTATTATTTTTTTAATACTTAAATTTTAAATAAAATATTTTTATAACCGCTAGCTATTTTAATATAAAACAAAAATTAAAAGCCTAACCGAAACTCTAAAACAGCCTTTGGGGACATTTTAAATTGTATAATTATTATTTTACGTCAAGAAAACTTTTTATAACTCGAGATTAAAGGTTCCTAAACTTTTTTGTCCATTTTAATTATATAACTATACAGGATGTTTCATAATATTGTAAAAAAATAAGGGCAAATACTACTATGTAAAAGTATATAAAAAAATCATATAAATATGGGTCCGGAAATGCATTGCTTTCCAGATACAGGGTTTTGAAGTATAAAAAGTTTGTTTTTTTATTAATATATTAAATATATCTAAACCAATTTTAATAAACTCTGGAGTGTTATTTTTGGCAATAAAGGGCTTATCAAGCTTTAACTTTATTAAGTTTTTTTAGTCCAGTGGCATCTTAAGCAGAGACTTAACAAATATTTCAGGCAAAAAATGAACGGCACTGACTTTTTGTAATTTTATTTAGATAAAGCAAGTCAAAAATGAAGCTTATTTAGCTCCTAATTTTCTAACCTTTCTTGTTTAGTCTTAAAGAAAAAAATACTTTTATGCATATCCCTGAACAACACAAAGAACAAAGGAGAAACTTTTCCTCTGGACGTTATTTTATTAATATTAAATAAATAATTATATAACAATAACCACAAACACCTTATTGAATGCTATTTAAATTTAAACTGAGAAATTTTTCCAAAGAGGATTTTTTTAAATTTTCTTTATATTTTTTGGGTGAAACTTAGCAAAATACAACAAAAAAAGTTTAAAGGCTCAAAAGAATGTATTTTTACTTGCATAATCTAAATAAAATATACAACTTTTTTAAAAGTTAGTCGTACATTTTTTTGTCTGAAATATTCGTTAGGATACTACGCCTTTGGATGGAGTAAATTTCAAGAAATTTAATCTTAAAAAGACATTTGGATATACAAATAAATTTGTTAAATTTAATTAAAATTTGATAAGACATATTAAAGATATTAATAAAAAACGATTTTTTAAATGAACTCTATATGGAACACAAAATTCTGTAACACGCTGTATAGAAAAATATATATAGGGTGTTTTGCAACAAACGCAAGCAAGTAAGAGGGTGCTTTCTTGTTTAAAATATAGGGTAAAGACTAAAACCTAGGGAGATATTGTGGCACAAAGATGACGAAAAACGCCTCGCCTAACTTCGTTTTTCGCGGCAATGCTCTGGTTAATCTTGGCGGCCATGTTTGAGAATTATCGTGCTCCTAATTAATGCTATATATAATTTTTTATACTTGATTATGTGAGTTTCGGTTTCAGCCGTAACTAAACAGCCAAAATGTTGGTCTTAACCGAAATCACTACGTGGTCGAGTATAAAATATTATATCTTGCATAAATTTGGGGCACGACAATTCCCGGAGCGTTGCCGCGAGAAACAAAGTTTGGCAGGAGCTAACGAACTTCCAAAATTAGTGTCGGTAAAAGTTTCGGCCGTAACCGAAACCGAAATTTCGGTCGGACACTAGTTGATATATTCTTGCTTAAAATAACACAAAACTACAAAACTACATCCATATGCATTTCCATGTATTTTTCGACGCTGAATCCGATTCCGAGCTCAGAAATAGCCCTACAAGTCAAGAATTGGACACGAGCTAAAAATGGCCTCTGTAGGCCCTGAAATACGGTTTCCGGGATAAGCCGAAGTCATAGGTACATTCTGAAGCCAAAACCGGATTTGTGCTCGCAAGTCTAGGAATATCTAAAATTTTCTGTTGGATCTGAGAAAATGAGCCCTTGGTGGCCAGAAAATTGTGTTTTAGACGTAACAATCACAATAATGACATTTCCGTTTACTATTAAACTTAATACATAAAAATAAAAGTGTCGCGATTGGGACGTCATAACCGCAATTTCCCGGCTTCTAAGAGGTCATTTTTCCGACCCCAAATTGGGAATTTAAGCTGGCCAAAAACTTTTAGAGCACAGAATGAGTTTTAGAATTTTGTACATTAAAACGTCACTGTGATTGCTTGGTCTAAAAACGGTTTTCCGGCCCCTAGGGGTCATTTTCCCGGTCCTAAACTGGGAATTTTAATAGGCCATAAACTTTTTGCGCATAGTTTAAGGTCCAGAATTTAAATGTACATAAAAATGTCACTGCTGTGTGTGCCCCTAAGGGGTCATCTTCTCGGCCCAAATAGGAAATTTCAATTAGCCGTAGACCTGTCGAGCACAAATCCGTCTTTCGTTTTGGAATGCACCCTCGACTTCGCTTTTTCTCGAAAACGGTATTTCTGGGCTTATAGAGGCCCCTAAGGCCAATTTCAGACGTGTGGAGCCATTTTTGATCTTAAAATCGGATTCAGCGTTAAAAAATACATAAGAAAACATGTCAAATTTTTGTGTATGAACTAACCTAACATCTCGGTACACTATCTTTTACCCTTGACAATAAATAATAAAATAATTTTCCACCCCACCCATTCTTTCTTTAGATTCTACCGAAAAAGGAAGCTCTCATATATTATAAGCTCCACATCTTCTCATCTTTAATGTAAGATGGAGCACTAATAGTTAACTATTTATCTAGTACTAAAGCAATATACCAGAATACTTAAGGCCATATTATATTGACAGTTAACGAATCGTAGAGCCGTTTACAAATTCCAGAGCGTATAATACCCACAGGAATTTCTTTGGCAATATTGCTTGACGTCGTGGCGCGACGCCGACGGAGCGGCGCTAGTTTAAAGAAATTACTTTATATTATTTTTCAAGTAAAATGGTAGTAGAGAAAAATGCTTTGGAGTATTACATTTCTCATTTGGGTATTTATAGTGACAACGACATATTTAATTTTAAAAAATTATGGTGGTCTAAGTTTAAAATAAATAATAAATTTAACTCTATTGCTATTTGTTTAAAGATAAGAGTTGGTAATATTTTTTTACAAGCTTTTATTTAACTTGTAATGTATGATTGTATGTATATACTGGTGAAATTTTGCAACTTTTGCAATTTTAAAGCATTTACCTTTATTCGATAGAGCTGAAATTTTGTACACACGCTTATAAAATCCAATTTTAAAAGCGGATCTTGTTTTGCATTTTCTTTTTCGTAAATTTAATACAATTTTAGCGTTAAATCACAAATTTATCAAGAATACCGGCCCATTTGTAATTAGAGGCATTTGTAAATTTTTCATAAGAAAATTGTGGAGTATAATAAATACCTGAGAATAATTTGTAAAAATTTAAGTATTTTTGCAAAATTTAGAATTTGTCGATAAAATGTATTTAAATTCACAAAAAATAAAAACAAAGAGAGGATTTGGTTTTAAAACTTGGATTTTATAAGGTGGGTGGTCCAACAAAAACTTTTTTTTCGCAAATTCCAAAATTATAATTTTTTTACCAAAGTGTTCTTTTAAGCCCACTAGTATCTGGTATATATTTGGTGTAAATCCCACGTCAATGTTAATAAATCTATTCATTTAAAAATAGTATCTACGCCCGTGTTTCTAACTATAATTTTGCTATACCGGGTATCAACTAATGTTTAATTGTAAAATTAGACAAGTCATAGTTCCAAGAGTATAAGACATATTAAAATGTGACTTGGTGTAGGAAAATGAAGTAAAAAGAGAAAAGTTTTTATGTTTGGGTCATTTCCGGTTTAACCGGAAATGACTTCAATTTTAAATTTTTAAAACGAACATTCTTCATGGTTTCTCATTTTTAGATTTCTAAAAAAATTTCAACTTAGAAGTAACATTTTAAAAGGTTTATTAGCCTACTTTATGTTTTTATTGACATTTTTAATATTGTATATTGGCGGCCATCATTGGACGCAAATTAATCTAAGGACTCTAGGTAATGTTAGAAAAGTACAATCGTAAAGTTTTAGTGGGTATAAAATATAAAAATTAAACAATTTGAACCACTAACATTTTTGCGCCCAGGGCTGGGGACATACTTGCGGCGAAATCCCGTGGCGTGGTCGCGGCGGTGACGATGACGCCGCTAAATATGTAATGCTTTTATTGTTATGAGTTGCCACATATTTGCGACCGTGCCGTAAATATATTTCAATTTATAAAAATACAGGCTTTTCGTTTTCAATTATCAACCCTTTCAGACAATCTCTTTTCACAAAAAGGATTTTTTTGACGGACTAATTTATTTGCAATTGGATAAAAATAAAAACATAAAAAACTTTTAAAAATGTTTATTTCCTTTTACAATAGTTTTATAATTTTAATACTAAAAAAATTTACAATAGTTGTCATATAAAATTTCAAAATTCAATCTATTTCCGGTTAAAACTATAGTAACCGAAAAATAAAAATATGCAAAAACTCTCCTCTTCCCAAACAATTTACACATACCAAGTCTCATTTTGAAAAGGCTAATACTCTAAAAGATATTACTTGTCTAACAGACTCGTTGACACCCGGTATATATTGAAATAAGCTCATACTCATAAGCAGATGTTAATTCATTTATCATACCCTGAATATCTCCACTCTTTGTTTGACCTCCGGACAGTGCGGACGTGCGTAGACCACTACAAAGTTCTTCCCGGAGTGGCGGTTAGAGGTGCCGTACGAACGTTTTTTAGCTTCGGAAATCAAGGAAAGATTCACGCTAAATTGACGGCATCTTTCTTCTGGATCTAAGCGCTGTGAGCAAAGATTCCTATAAGCTGATTGTATCCTGTTTGGTGGTGAACACGAGGTATTTCTCAAATGGCAGGAAATAGATGGGCGTGCTATGGGAACTGTCAGTAGTGAAAGTGAAGGTTATACGTAACACCAGTAGCAGGTCTTGGTTTAACAGCCGACAATTTATGCATTCCATCGATTGTAGAATTATTTTTGTTTTCTTTTGGAATTTCTGGAAGCTACAAGCTCGATTATCCAGATTTACCGCCGACGAAGCCCTGGAAAGCATAGTCCGGAAGGGGAGAGTGGTGGATTGGACCTGAAGGGACCAAAACCAAGAAAAAAATAGAGAGAGAGATACCCTGAATATACCTAAAAATTTTTATAATACTACTTATTGTTCATATACTTGGGCAGCGTTCAATAACATTTACGAAATAAAATTTTGGTATGAACAATAAATTAAAAAAGTTTTTTATTCATTGCACACTTGTTGGACAAAAGACTAACTTTCTTTATGCATTCAATAAAGTTTTGTAAGTAACTTGTAGACTAACCACTTTTATTTCAACTTAATAACATTATACTTTTAGTACCTATTTTTATCATTGTAATCTTTGTAATATATTAATTTCATAAAGTTACTTAAGATTGCTTTAAACAATTAAACAAGAAACAAAAGCTTTGTTGTATAACAAGTTATGAAACTGACAAAACCGGCTCGCACAAACTTGAAGCATTTCTCAACAAAACTTAAATTTAAGTTTAATAATACCTTTAGAACAACAGAAGCACCAAAGTGTTAACAAATAAATTTTCATATAATGTATTACAGAATTTTTATTTTTTTATCGGTTGCACTAAAAAGTTTATATGATAAGTAGCTCAGGCAGAAATGGCAGTAGAAAAGGTCATAAGAAAATTGCCTTACAGCAAACTATTAGTATAGTTTTGTTAAGTGAAGTAAAGGGTGGTGCTTTTTAGGGATAAAAATGGTTTTTGCAATTTCAAGCTAAACAGTAAATTCTATTAAAAAAAGGTAACTGTAAAAGTTGTCGACACTGAAAAAACCTACTAACTTATGTCAAAGCGATTTTTACCCTTACCTCAAAAATTTTCGAATAAAGTAGGAAAAACTATTTTTTGGTTTTAAATTTTTATCTTTTACAAAATTAGTTTCATAAAGCTAAAATTTGGAGCAAATATATTTTTAACCATTTCTAGTATACTGTATTTTTTCATTAGTATCAAAAATTTCAACCGCCATTTTGATTTAATTTCTTTTTTATCAAAAATGGTTTGCTAAGGGTTTATTTTATTTATTTATTTTTTTAACTTCAACTAAATGCAAAACAGTGTATATACTCCAATTGAAAAAATTGAAAAAAACACAACATTTTTTATTGTACTCGTAAATTGTGTTATTTTCGTTGAAAAATTAGTACTACTTATTGAAAATTGTAATTTTTGATTTTTTTTTAATATTTTGAAAAGTTTAAAATATTTTTAAATGTGAAAGTTAAATTGCAGGTATACCAGTGTGGCCCAAAATTAATGTTACAAGAGGACAAATGAAACAAAATTTTTAAATTTTAAATCGGCATTTTAGGAAAACTGGTCGCATAGTCGAAAACAAAGAAATACAAAAATTTGTTCTTATTGGTAATATAGAGGGCAAGTTATAACTTAAAATATGGAAAACGACGTGCTATCTGCCTAAAATTAATAAAAAAATGAGTAAAAGATGTAAGAGTGGCAGTTAGGAAATACATTTAAAACGCTAATTATTGGTACAACAATATTGTAAAAATATCGGAAATTCAAAAGAATTTGGCATGATTCAGTTTTTTTTAATTTGGTTACCATTTAAGCATATAATATTTTTAATAAAATATATGATATTTGGCCTAATGATTTTTTTCTTTGTTTTCGAAAAAGACTTCAGAGCCAAATAATAGTTTAGAAATATTAGAAAAAATAATATATTGCACCATAACCCATAACTATATGTTTTTTCTATAATTTGTCTAAATATTTCTTCACATCTTTTACTAGTTTAAAAAAGTGTTTCCTAACTACAGTACTAAACTTCAAAGGGTAATTTAGTTTGTTATTACCTTTTACCAGCAAAAATTTCTTTCTGGGATTAGGTCTGTAAAGTTTTTTAGAATAGTCAGTTTTTAATAGATATCCTAAAACCTAAAAATAAACCTTTTTAATAATGGTAATGTTGTTTAAAGTAAGAGGACTCCTATTTACTTTATACTAAATTAAAATTATTGGGTCGAGTGACGTCTCAGTGGGCACCAAGGTGAATATTATTGAAAAAAATACTCTACTGATTTCTTTTAGTTTTTTTTTAATTAACCAAAGAACAATACATCTCTTTAGTCTTCTGTGTCTTTTTAAAACTTAGCTTTGTGTTCGAGAAAAATAAATAGAATTCACATTAACTTAATCTAACAAGAAGTATACCTATTATAGACAACATAACATAACATACCACAATAATGAAAATAAAATTGACCACCTTTTAACCCTTTAACCCTTAAATAGGCGCATGGAGGTCATATTGACCCCAACCGTAAACATCCAATAATCACTTTTTCCTTATTTTTTTTTAACTGCTACATTTTGTTGCTCAGAAAAAAATACTGGCATTCAAATATTTAAATCTAATTTTAACTGAAGCTAGTTTCGTACCGTAAAATACTAGACTGAAACAAAAAAAAACTTTTTTAAATATATCGAATATATTGTTTAAGGTGACAAAAGAAAATATTGTGATATCGAGTTGTGCGCGGTCGGCGTTTGTGATACACAATTGCGGTTATTAGGGAGAGGAAGAATTTTCACTCGTCACAGAGGGGTAATGTTTTTGAAAGATCAGAATTCGAATATCTTAAATAATATAACAATACACTAATGTATAAACTGGTGTCAATATATATTTTTTAATAGTTAAACCACATAGTTGAAATGTTTAATTATTTAAAAGAGTAAATCTAAGCTTTCGTAACGTATGTCCTAAAAGTTTTGGCACACAATATTTATCGGTTTTTTTAATGAAGAAATTTATTTAAACACTAACTAGTTATCATAAATTACAACTCAATACTTAACTAAACTATACTATCGAATTAAGTGGAGTGGCCCATTCTGCTCTACCAGACGCAAATTTTTTCGAATGTCTCTCATGAGGTCCTGGACGGAATTCAGTTCAATTTATTTTAATTTCTCGTAAATTCGCCGTCTTAATTGTTCCTCATCTTGTGCTTCCCTGCCTCCATGATAAACCTTTCTAGACAGTACAGCCCAAAATCCTCTATTGGGCGAGCCTGCGGCAAGTTTGGAGGATTATCGTTTTTGGGAACAAAAAGTATGTGGTGTTGTCGAAGCCAGTTTTGGGTATTTCTTGAGTAATGGCATGATGTTAGGTCTGGCCAAAACATGATATCGTCATTAGCATAATGTTCGCGGACAAACTAAAGCAATTTGGAAAGGCAGGTATCAATATAGCTCTGACTATTCAAAGCTTCACCTCTCACTCTTCCCACAAAAGGTCGGGATACACCCCTGTTAGAAATTGCGCACCATACAAGGATTTTATCTGCAAATTTCGCTTTATGTTTGTATCTAACATTGTCAGGGCATTCCTCTACGTTGTCCGTATAAAATCCATCGTTTCCCTTTCAGAATTACTGAAAGTGAAATACATGTTAGTATACGAAGAAGCTGCGCTTAAGAGTATTTGGGACACTTACGTCTCTTTCGATATTTAAGACCATTCCTCCTCAATTCCAACGATATCGTACTCTTAAAAGATCTGTATTGCCTAGCCAGTCTCCTCGTTGACATTCCAATCTGGTTTTTGCTCTTCTCACCAATCTTTCTTCCACTTTTGGGAGATTCAGACATGGTATTCCCTGCTCGCACTCCGCTATTGTTTTATAAATGCTTCTGCGTGAAATGTTTTCATTCTGGAATATTCGACAGATTTCAGCTTTGGGTATCCGCCCAACTAACTTGTAGATACTTTTTCTTATTTCTAATTTATACGACATCTTAAAGCGAAAACTTCAAAATAAATAAATTTCAACTTACAGTAAATAAAGTAAATAAACTTTTGTTTTCAAAGGCAACTTGATATTATTTTGTTTTTGTTAAAATTAAAGACAATGAGTTTTGTGCCAAAACTTTTAGGACATACGTTATAACAAAAGCTATTAACCTAGAATAGGTTTGGATAGATTATGAAGTTTGGATATTTTAAGTAATTAAACTTGTCAAATTATGGTTTAAGATTATGTAAAATATTAATTTGTTCGAATTAGTGTAAAAAAAAAGAATTTAACAACGGAAAAAAATTATTTTATTTTTTTCTTTAAATTAAATCGTAAATAACTTTAAAAAGAACGATTTTTTTAAAATGTAAAGAAACCTGTTTTGTAAAGCATTAAATTTTCTATAAGAATCTATGTTGTTCACATTTATTTTATATACTTATTTTTTCGTTAGTTAACAAATTTCAAAATGAATAAAATAGGTATATCTAAAAAAATGTATTCATATTTAAAAGCTTAATTATTCGAAAACGGCTCGCCTGGCACTTTAATTTCCTCAAGACATATGTGCAGATATTTTTTACCTCGTTAGTTTGGCAGCATTGACGTAAAAATAAAAGTACCAATAAAAATACTAAATTATGGAAGAGAGATTTCTAAATTATAATAATTTTGAGGGTTTATCAATATTTACTTTTAGTCATCTTAAACAAGTTTTTTGATATAATATAAAAAATTGGTCCAGTCAAGGAAATACACTGTATAAACATGACTAAACACCTTGCAATAATTTAATAGAAAGCTTTTAGTACAAAATTATGGTGGTAGAAATATTTAATTTAAAATTGCCGGAAGCATTCGTTAAAATTGTTTCACGCTTTATGCCCGCTGAAAAATAATGAACACATCAGACAATTAAGATATTATTAATATTGACATTTCAGCGGTTCAATATCCGATAGGCCTGTTAAATTAGAAATGGTGGTGGTGTAAAAGGCCCACAGGGCCTTTTCTGAAGTGCTCTTATAGTATTTTCTCTCCCCAACTTGCTAAATATTATATGAATACACACAACCGGGATTCAAGTTCTTTTAATTATGAAATATCATTCAAAAGAATGCAGTGGGCCAGAAGTCATCAAAAATATTGGTCAATATTTTGCCGTTATGTTTTTTTTTAATATAAAAATAAAAATGTTTTTACTTTTGCGTTTACTTTATAATGAATGGCGTACTTTACTGTATAAAACTAAAAATGGTTATACCTTTACAAAAAAAAAAAAATAAGTATTCTTGTAAATTTCTTGCAAAACAAGATTTTGCAACCGTCGGATAGAGCCGATTGCCATAAGTCTTTGTTTCAAAGCTAATTGAGATTACCAATCGCAAACCGGTTTCAAACTATTTTGGTTTTCATCAGTACGGCGTAGGCGATAACAACGAACACCAAAATCAAATTTTCTTGCTAAACGCATTCGTCGGTATGGTTCAAACCGTATTCGAAATTGATCATGAAAATATTAAAATCAAAAAAATTTCAAACCGTTGCGTCACAGCCCAATAAATTTTTTAGGCTATGATTATGATTTTTATTTTTTAGGGTTAATATGTACTTTAGTATACACCAGATAAAAAATTTTCACTTGCCATTTACATTTATGTTAAAAGTTTACAAAAATTACCGAAAAAAAGTTTTTAATGAGTTCAGTGCATATGCCCACCCGACCAGGATAAGTATATTGTTTTTAAACCATTGTCCGAGATGTATTCAAACACGGTTAAATAAGTGACGTATATGACGTCACTGTTTAGCAAGAAAATGTAATATTTTTAAAATGTTTTGAACCGTATTAACAAAAAAAAATGGCTTAAAAAAATTCCTCAAGAACTTGTGAATAAACGTAGCAGCTCGCCAGATTGAATAATATCGGACGGATGCAAAATCTTGCTTTGCAAGGAATTTACAAGCAGTTAGGAGTTTACTTTATCATTTTTTAGAATTATTTCCGACTGTTTGTCAAGAATACTATTGTACTTTTTTTTGTTTAGTATTAGTTTTACGGACCTAGGTTCGTTTAATTTTTTACACTGCCAACAGAGGGCATAATGAGTAATAAGCTGCTTTGTTTATTGCCATCACGAGTTTTTAATGAATTTCTTTAGGGTTCATTGTTATAGCCTACATCGTACTAATGGGAACCAAAATAGTTTTAAACCAGTCTGCGGTTGATGATTTTAATTAGCTCTGAAAAAAGACCTATGGCCTGTGTAAAAATCCGCATCGTCAGGGTGGATAAGTAAGGAGTTTTACTTCCTAATTTTTAGAATAAAAATGGTAAAGCTAAAATGTTATAACAGGGTTAAATTTAAATTAAAGTTTAGTTCTAAAACGGAGAACACAGTCTGTCGCGATGCGGTTCAACAAGTTGTACGACAGATGGAATGTGTCCATAGGCAAAAGTGTATGTACCTGTTGCATTAATTGTCTGTAGTACCGCCTATACAACCGTCCAAACGATAACTGCATAGTCTGTAGGCCATTTAAGAGATGCATTAAATAGTACAATTATTTAAGAGGCGATTTCTGGCGTTGGTATTAAACTTTATTAAAGACAATGTACAATAACGTACAAAATGTAAAAGAGATAATTTTTATATTAAAAAAAAACAATTAAATTAAAAATTTATAATGCTTCTATTTAAAAAATTAGTTAATAAAGAAAAAAGCACTAACTCAAATATTTTTAAAGTACCTTAATAAAGGTTAGAAATTTTACTATAGTCTACCATAATTTTATTGTTTAGTACAATCCTAATCCTGTGTATATTAACCATAGTTCTTAAGTCAAATAAACTGACAATTTTTTGACTTGTCCTGTAAATATGGCGTTGTTTTCCCTTTTAAATATCAGCTTACTCTGCAAAACTCGTATTTACAAGAAGCGATTTTTAAGAATTATTAATGTCTTTGAAACCACATAGGTAGTTACCCAGATTTATATATATGTAAGATAATATTTATTAAAAACATTCATTACTAATTATGGCTACCCTCTAGTTGCTGGCGTAATCCTTAAATTACAAACAGAAATGGTATAATTTAATAAAAACAAAGAAGATAGACTCGACAAAATTGTTAATTTGTGAAAACCTACTATATTTATACTATGTGTTATTACAGACTGTATTAGAAATAGTGTACGAGAGCCATCAAAGGTATAAGTAACACTAACACGAACTGTAAAAATAACAGGGGCACAGGTTGTTATAAAATACAAGCTTTGTCCCTACAGCAGTTGGAAACCATTTGCGAACCTTTAGGGGCATGCGCACGAGACAAAATCCGAAGAATAGGAACAAACCTATAATATAAGCATAAAGCATAAAAGAGTTTTTTAATTAATTGGTAAAACATACATACATTTATACAGGGTGTTTAAAAATCAAGTACAAATATTTTTGGAACGTATTTCTAAAGTCAAAATATCTTTTTAACATATATTTTCAAATATACCTTCTTCGACCTACAACCACTATAAGTTAAACCCACAGAAAAAGAATTAACAAAACAGACAAATTGTGGATATTTAATACCAAATGAAGCTTCTGTTTTTCTTTAATGTTTAATTATACGCAGTTGCTCCCTATTTATTAGGAGGCAAGTTTCCCTAAACCGTTTTTTGTATGTCACAAAACTAAAAAAAAATTAATTTGAATTAAAAATATTTTTTTCTATCTCTATTTCTTTTATTATTATTATTTTTAAAGGATGGACACATTATAATTGTTTTTACCTATCCCTTTAAGGCATTAAGTTGAAAAAAATACAATTTAAAAGAAAAATTTTAAATGAGATTTCATCCCACTGGAAACTGTCTACGCCTTGGGGTGGCAGTCGGCATATAAAAAATGCCAAGAGGGTGGGTTAGGGCGAGGGGTTACGCTGTTACGATTTAGTCCCTTACTTCGCCATATGGATTGCCAGGCTCTTGTCAAGATCCAGACCCGGAACTATGGGCTTAAATTTAAATGCCCAGATTTTTATTTATTTAATATAAAAACAGTCAGAATAAGGGATTTATAAAAGGTCTGCGTTGACAAGTTAACTTGAGAAAAAAATTTTGATGGATTTTAAATTAATATATATATTTTTTAGCTAAGATAAACGAAAATGTGTTTTAATTTATTAATTTTTTCGTATTAATTTAAAATAGAAAATACAGTGCTTGTTTAAATACAGGACCCCGCCTCACAACTTTTAAATTGTTTGGTATTTTTTTAGGAAAATTTAAAGACTTTCGTAAGATAACATAAACCAAATTTAAAATAAGAAATGACAGATAAAAATGTCAAACTCAGGGCTAAGCGCCATTAAAAAGAATAAATAGAAAGCTGGGTCTTGTGGCAATCATTTTATAAACTTAAAATATAACGTCAATCCACTACAAAATGGCGGTACCTTAAAAATTACCTGAATACCTCATTTGGTTGGCCATATTTCCGAATCTAATAAAGTTAGATACACTTAATGTGTATTTTTAAAAGCTTTCTTAAAGATCTATTTTATGGTGATATTGTTAATTATATACAGGGTAGGCCAAGAAGTATAGATTTTTTAATAACACACCCCGTAAATTATATTACCATTAAGAAAATATCTAAAAAAACTATAAGAAAATACCAAATTGGGTATATCTAACTTTATAAGTTTTGGAAATATGGCCATTCAAATCAGGTATTCAGGTAATTTTCAAAGTTCCGCCTTTTTGGGGTAGGTAAAGGTATTGACTGTATATTCTGGGGTTATAAAGTACTCTTTAGGGGTTTAAAACTGTGTGCCATAAGACCCCCTTTTCTTTTAAAATGGCACCCAACTCTCAGTTTAAGAATTATATCTGTCATTTCTTGCATTAAATTTGGTTTATGTTGTCTTACTAAAATCCTCAAATTTTCATTAAAAATACCAATTATTTTAAAAAGTTGGTTAAATAAACCATAAAAGTTTTCACTGATTTTAAAATCAAACCAGATTTTGACGGTTTAAAAATCAAAACAAAACGTATCAAGGCAGCAGGTGCGCTAAAATTTCTCTAAAAGCGCTTTAGCTGCGTTTATAAAATCTGGTATTTGAAGGTTTCTAAGCAAGTAGAATTAAAAAGAAATATTACCATTATTGTCAGCTTTTCCAATTTTACGCTACACTTATTGATTTTTATATTTTGAAAAAATTGATTAAAATTTTAATGAGAGTCCCAAATTACATATTACTAACTAATTTAAAAAAATATTCTTAATTTTTACCTTTAATAATAAATGTGGCAACAGTGCCAATATCACTTTTTTATTAGGTCCCAAAAACCCCTAAAAACCGAATTTTGTAAACACAACATTGGTGGTTTTAAATTTATTTTAACTATAATTAAATGCTAAAGTACTTTTTGCTAAAAGTTTGGTAGGTCAAATCCTAAGGTGCGTCCTGATTTGAATTACGACCTGCAACCGCGAGCCAATTCTATGTCAGAATGTAACATTTTGAAAAGTTTTTAAGCCTGCTTGATTTTTTAGACCCATTTTTGATATTGCATCTAGGTGGCCATGATTGGACGAAAATTAATCCAGTGACTCTATGTGAGGTTAAAAAATTACAATCGTAATATTTTAGTGACTAATATGAAAGATAGGAATAAAACAATATGGCATTAGGACATTTTTGTGTCTAACTATTATTTTTTAAATGGCAACCCCTTTTAGACAAGCACTTTTCGAATAAAGGATTTTTTGGTCGTATCTAACGATATCCATTTATTTGCGATCAGAATAAAATTAAAGTAATAAATAAAGGATCATAGCCACCTAGATGCAATACTACAAAAAGCTCTCAAAAAATAATATAGGCGTAAAAACTTTTAAAAATGTCAAATTACTATTTAGAGTTGTTTAAGGAATCTAAAAATGTTAACATACCTAAGCATTAAAAAAATCAAACTTGGAGCCATTTCTGGTTTAACCGGAAGTGACTAAAAAGTATAAAATATGCGAAAACTCTTCTCTGCTCATATCATTTGCCTAAACCAAGTACCAAGTCTCATTTTGATGTGTCTTATACTCTAGAAGTTTTGGCTTGTCTAACAGATTCGTGGACACCCTGTAATCTATCACCATTTATTAGATTATTCAAAGAGCTTTACAAAATGACTACTTTTTATACAGGACTGTCTTTAAAAAAAGATTATCATACAAACTTGAAGAATAGGTTTTAAGTTTCATAAAATATAAATTTACACCCCTAACCTTTTATTTTATTTTATTTTTGTCTAAAACAAACATAAATAGTATTTTTTGGGTTGATTTTGTTATTTTCGTATGTCTCATTAAAATATCTTTAGGTATACAAGGTACAAAAAAGTATGACTTTTAAAATAGAACTCTTTTTATACAGTGTGTCGCAGGGTTGGTGTTTTAAATGGATAAATGGATCAAAGATTTTTGAACTTCATATTGACATTTTTGAAAAACTGCTCGCATTTTACTCTGATTGGCGTTAACAGGGCGAGTTATAAGTAAAGATATTAAAACCTTTACTTTTTAAAATATAATGACCATTCACAATTCAAAAAGGTTTTCTCCATCTATCCTGGTCCCGACACAATGTACTCCAAATTAAGAGTTTTTTTACAATTAAAATTTAAGGAGTGTAAATTTTTATATGACACCCGGTACCTTTAAATTAGTAAGGTGTGTCTAGTATTTTACCACTTTAGGCTGTAGATTCTAGATCCTAGTATATATAGGCCTAGCCCATTTCGCCACTAAGGCCCGCCGCAAATTGAACCCAGCCCACGCACAGAACACGCGCAGCCCACGCGTGCATAACTTTGTAAAACATGTTTTTAAATGGAGTGGCGCATATTGGACCCAGCCCAGAGCTAGCCCATTCTGCTGCCAGCCACGCGTGGATAGGTTTGTATTCGCCGCACAGATTTCGTGGATCTTGTGCAGCATGGGTTTCTTTTAAAAATCTGTAATATGGTTGATCCCGATTGGGTCCAATATGCGGTAAACTAATCAAAAATGTGGACGTGGGAAGGATGGGTTGAGCGTGGGCTACGCATGTGCTGTGCGTGGGCTGGGCATGGGCTAGGTTCAATTTGCGGCGGGCCTAAGCAGGTAGCGACTACAATGTAATAGCCCATTGTTACAGCATTATTTTTATATCTTTTTGACATCCCACGAAGGCATATGCCTAAATACCAGAGTACCGTGGGTGTCGAGTTATTAGATGTTTAACCCATCGTTCCCCCTGTTCCGTCAACGTTGTCCAAGCACTAAAACATGCAGTTATGCATTTTACAGCACCTTTTAGACAACGCGGTAGTGCCACCACGGTTGTTATTTTTAAATTCCTACTACCTAAATATGTCTCCTCCGCTGGGAATCGAACCGGCGACCTCTGGCTTCGAAGATCAAAGCTCTGACCACTGCGCCTCGGGCATACATCCAGGTTTATTTTATCCTAAAGTCCATTTCACAACATCTAAAAAAATAGTTGGGAATTAAAAATATAAAAAAATGTTTTGTCTGTTGCAATAATGATAGGGTCATTCGATTATCGCGAAAGCAACATTTGGACACATGTAATTAAATTAAAAAACACTTTAAATGAAGTAAGTCTTTAAACGTCTACATTTTATTATTTTTACTTTAAATTAATTTTACTTAATTTTAAAATTAAATTTTAAAATCCAGGAAAAAGGTTTAAATTGCCACCGCCAGTGCAACAAATTTGGCCCTAACTTCTCAGATCATAGACAAAACAAATTTCGACTGTTTTTTGTACTTATAACAAAAAAACAACTAATAGCGTGATTTAAACATTAATTTCGGGAAGCGTCTATAGCGAAATCGCCCAATATACAGGGTGTTTATTAATAAACATGGATCAAAAATTTAAGGTGATTCCTTATGTTATTTTATGAAAAAAGTTTCTATAAACAGTTGCTTCTTTACTGAGATACTGGGCGTTAAAATTTAAATACAAAAATCAGTTTTTTCCAAATCTTTTAATATTCTTGGGCCGATTTAAATAAAATTTAATACATTTATTTAAAATAATAAAGCACTTATATAGCCCTAACCAAATTGTTATTATTGGGTCCAGTAGCGACTTAGTGGAAACCGCAACTTATATTATTAGGAAAAAAATACGCCACTGACTTTTTTGACGTTTTACAATTTTTTATTGTTAAGCAATTGATAATACAATTTTTTAATTTTTTGTTTTTTTTGTATCTACCTTCGTTTGCGAGAAAAAATATTAAAGCTATTTTAATTTCTTTTAAAAAGTATCCATAGACAACATGATATAAAAGCAAAAATTAAAACTAAACAATTATTTGCCTTAAAGTAAATTAGCAGTCATGTATTTTATCGAAAATTGTCATTGTCCCCCATTTAGTAAGATTAATATTCTTTATTTTTTAATTTTGGTTGTTTTTTATGCTATTTAGGGCTACTTTTTAGAATGCCTTAAAGTAGCTTTATTATTTTTCTCATAAACTAAGCTAGATACAAAAAAATACAACATATTAGAAAATTGTATTAATAATTGCCTAATTATAAAAAAACGTCAAAAAATCAGTGGCGTACTTTTTTTCCAATAATATAAGTTGCGGTGCCTACTGAGACGCTACTAGACCCAATAATAACAATCTGGATAGGGGTTAATAAGCGCATTATTACTTTTAATAAATGTACCAACTTTTATCCAAATCGGCCTAAGCATATTAAAAATATTTTGAAAAAACTGATTCGCCCCTGTATCTCAGTAAGGAATCAACTCCGGACATATATTTATAGGAACTTTTTAAGTTAATTAACCAGAACTACCACATTTTAGCTGTTAAAAAATGATTTTTCACCAATAAAAATAATATATTTTTGGTATTTCTTTTTTTATTTCTCAGAAAGACATTTTTAATTTTGATTTACGACTTAATAAAATTTAATTTAAATAAAACCTATTTTTGCCTTATATAAATTATGTCTTAAAGTCGAAGGCTTATATTAAATTTTTCTAACCTAATTTAAATTTGCATAAATAAAATATCACTTTTTTTAATCTTCGACGGTGATTTGTGGAAATTAGAGTGCACACGATTTAAATTACGATTTAAGCGATTTTAAAAATTATAACGCTTCCCAGATGAAATTGAGAATTAGATTTTATACGTTGCAGCAATTTATTTTCCTGCTTGCCTAGTCAGAAGTCCTGCAGGTATGGGTCATACAATTTTCCTGTCGAACGAACTTTGTCCAATTTGAAATCAGCCAAGTCGAAATGAAAAGACGACAGACGGGTATCAGCCACAGATAAAGCTTATTTCTGTTTAGATTTAAGCCGCCGAACATGGAGGTATAAAAAGATAATATTTTTATTATTTTTTTAAAGTAATTTTGTAATAAAAATATAAATTATTAATTAATAGGTACTTTTATTTAAGAAAACTTATGAGCTGGTTGGCAATCATGTTTTTTAATGGTAAATAACAGGGGATTTTGGGATTTACTACAGCGCTGCAGGATATACCGAAGGATACCTTGTACCCGGTTAAGTACCTACACCAAATATGAGCTCCTTATATAGGGCCGATCATAAAGAACAAAAATATATCCATCAGAAATTTTCAAGCGCGTCAGATTAACTACATGCTAAACAGTGTATGTGTATATTCCGCTAATCTGACAATTTAAAAAAGCCGTAAAGAAAGAAAGGGCCACAAAGTTGTAAAAAAACACGTCATTTTCACATTCTCCAGCGGAGTTTTTTTTACTTTGAAGAAAACAATTTGAGGATAACGAAAAATATATATTTCGATACGATCCGAACGATTTCCACAAGTCAAAATAATATTTTTTTAAATATTTAAAAATCTATAGCCGCTAACCCCACATTACATAACACATAGACAATGTGAGGAAGAAATTCAATCTAACGTGAATACCTGCATGTAAACCTTTCTGATTGGATTAGTCACATACATCCTTTCTTGGTGCTTTACTGGCCGATATCCCAATACCTATTTGCTTAACCAGTATATTATCTATTTGTCTCCCTTGTAGCTCAGTGGACAGAGCTTTTATCTTCCAAGCCAGGAGTCGCCGCGCCGGTTCGATTGCCAGCGGCGAAGACATATTTAGGTAGAAGTTATTTAAAAATAGCGTCCGTGGTGGCACTACCGCGTTGTCTAAAAGGAGAGGTTAAACATCTAATAACTCGACAGCCACGGTACTCTGGTATTTAGGCCTTCATGGGATGTCGAAAAGATAAAAAATCTAAGCTTTGCAGCACAATAGTAAGTAAGTAGAGTAAATCTCCATTTATCATCGTGAGCTCTCCTACTATAATGTGATTTTTAAAAAACCGGTACAAGATATCGAATCAAATAAGGTATACCTTTTTTGTAGAAACAGAAATATGTCACCTCTGTCAAAAGGCATACAGTAAATGAAAAAAATCCTCTTACCCCATATAATCAAAAAAGGTATACCTTATGTAAATCGATATCTTGGACCATTCTTCATAAAATCGCATTTTTAAAAACCAGACATACCCCTATTTTGTATATAACAAAAAAATCCATTTTTTGAGGAAAATATTAAAAATGTGGTTTAAAAAAATTAAAAATGGTGTTTATAAGGCCTTTGAAACTTCATAACACAAATAAAGACTGTTTTTTTTAAATTTTACCATATTTTAATAATTTTCTCAAAATTGATTTTTATTCCATACAAAATGGGGGTATGTCTGGATTTAAAATGCGTTTATATGAAAAACGGTCCAAGGTATCAATTTAAATAAAGTATACCTTTTTGTACAAAAATGATAGAGAAATTATACGGTCAAACCAAAATGTATATTTTTACCTCTGTAAGAAATGCATGAAATAAACGAAAAAAATTCGTCTCACCCTGTATAATTATGACTTACGGCGCATCATTTGCATATGGAAAAAAGCATTGGTACGAGTTAATTTAAATGCCTAAATATCATTATTATTGTGGCAACCGTTCAAAAGTTATTAATGAAATACTATTTTTATATTCTAACTTTAAACCTCAATAACTCCCTAAGGAAGCGCGATAGAACTTCTTTTTTTATATGAAGTACTAACATTATTTTGGCTCACTCTACCACCCTATCATTTTTGACCTCACCTTTCCGGACACCCTGTATATTCCAGCAAGCTACATTTTTGCTACTTTAATTAAAGCTTAGGTATTACCCTAAGTCCTAGAAAATTATAACCATACAAAAGCTCTTTAGTTAAGTCCATTAACATTACAATATTGATCATAATGTTGATATAGTAATACTGATAATAAGATTGAATATCAGTCACAACTAAGTCCATTGAGCAGTAAAAGTAAATGACTTAATTACCAATTAACTGATCTTATCTGTCCCCTATTTAACTGAGATAATTTAGTTATGATTATTAAAACTTTAATTATGGTTGCTAGAAATTTCTCTCAGTGTACCTGTAAAATTAAGCATTAGTATGACGTTACTTAATTCCCCATATATCGTTAGTTCAAAAAGTTAAAAAAAAATGTTTTTGTTTTAACGTTAAATGGTAATTACTTTCCAAGGAGGAGCGATATAATTTTCTTTTATATAAAGTACTAACATTATTTTGGCTTACCCTATTACCTTTATCATTAACGACCTGACAATTCAGACACCCAGTATTTTAGCCCTAAAACCAGGTAGTATATCGTAACTTTTGGAGACACCTTGTATTTTTTATAGTTTTTGTGACTTTTCTCTCCGTTTTTATTTTAAGTAATTTGTGTGCTAAAAGTAATTTAACATATTTTTAGTAGCTAACATAAAATTGCCCAAAAAGTTTAAAATAATAATAGTAAAATAATAATTAAAATACAAAACAACCCAACAATCATTTCAATGGCTTTGGGATATGGGCCCAAACGTCCTTAGCCTTAAATCTGGGTTTATTTTGAATTTTGCATTATTTGTGTACTTGCGAGTTACCGAGTCCGGATTCTTGTCGCTACACTACGGCATTAACTATAAATTTAGGCTTTTGTTAAAAATTTAAAATTTTTAAATATTATAGTAATTAGGAACGCAAAAACGCTATTAAAATTAAAGGTGTGCGCAAAGAGCCCATTGCCGTGCGTTTCCCTGGTAATATGTAGGGGGATGCCGTGCAAAAATTTTTGTATTTAATAATACTGCAGTAATGTAAGTCCATTATATTACGCTTAAAATTACACCCGATCGTAAAATAAGCCTTTACAAATAAGGCAACGAGGCCTGCACCGTACTACAGCCGTGCCTCGGTTTTAAAATGTACCGTTGTTATCAAATGCCGTAGGCTTAATATCACCGCTCCGTGCCCGACCACATACCCCGCACAGCTATTAACAAACATCACCGACCAACCGTTGAACGTCACTCTACATTTGCTGCAACCCATTTTTAATTAGTTAGTTTGCAGCAAACTTGTGATTTTATATTTTCTTTGATTTCTTGAAATTAATTAAAAAAACTATTAAAATATAAAATAACAATGTATTTGTAAGTTTTACTCACATATTATTTACAAGATGTAACAATACAATATATTTTACATGTTTAAATACTTATTAAATCACTTTTTTGTATTGTTTTTTTACACACAACACCTTTAACCACTTACTAATAATTTTTTTACGTAATGAACTAAAATAAAAGGTGACGCCCGTAAACTTGGTTTGGGGAACATTGCCGCTATCCGATCCACGTATGATTTCATTGGCTGGGCACTGGGCAAGTTTCAGACCGTACGAGACACACAGAATTTTACCTATACTATACTTAAAGTTTGGATAAATACGAACAGAGATAAGTAGAAAAATCTATTTTATTTAATCAAAACGATATACATACATAGAACAATGGACTTAACTAAATAAAAATTTTATATTTTTGAGAGCATAAAAAGTGGTTTTGAATTTTTCCGAATTACTTTTGCCCCACTTTCCTCTATTACCGTGAATTCGGGCTCGGTGCGGTTATGTGTGGCCCGACCTTAATAAAACTAATGTATTTGTAAGGAATTTTTTATGGACATTTGGTAAGTATTAAATTATTTTTGCAAAAATTTATGAGTTATAATAAACCATCTGTAATAATTTAATCGTTAGCGCAGAAAAAATAAATTTGCTTTATACATGTGTAGAAAATTCTTGTCAAATGAAAGATAATGTTTTATTACATAATTTAGGGTAAAAACAAAATTTAGCCAAAATTTAAAAAACCAACATATTTTTTCTACATGACATAAAAACACATTTTGCAATTAAAAATATCGCTAAATTATTGCAATTTAGTTTAATACACTTTTCTTACGTTATTGCCTTTTTTGTTTTTTTTTCTGGTTAGACAAACACCGGTTTTGTTCAAATACAGGTATTTATCCCTTAATTAATTATCCAAAACGTTTATTGTTTTAGGAAAAAAGAAGCAAAAAGGGCAATATAACCAAAAAAACACAGCCCGCAGGACTTACCATCGTTGAAATACTAATAACATTAGAGTCTTCCAGTGTGTTTGTTTTTTGGCCGTTCTCGTCACCTAAAAGCATTTAATTCAATTAAAGGGGTGCAAAGCCACCTACATTGTATTTATTTCTATGTTTTTGCCAAATGAGAAAATTCATCGGCGTCACAATGCGTTTAACATTACAATACTATACTTAAATGTCGAAAAGAAGATGCTTTAAGTGCTTTTTCTGCTGACAGACTGTTTTATCCCAAATAAAGAAAATAATTTAAAAATATTGTGTTTTTATATTATTAAGGCTACTAGAATAAAACAAACCTAAAAAACAGTTAATAGGCTGTGTACGAAAGTTTTATTTGGTTACTTACCAATAGAAGATAGGATATAAAGTAGCTTAACCTAGATAAAAAAATGTACAATGTATATAAGCAGTTAGTAAGAAGTGTCGCAAGACAAATATCTTTAAGGCCTCGGCTACGATAACAAGCGAAAGCGGCGAGCGAAGAATATCAAATTTCTGTACTGGTACTTGCTACGATATTTAGTGGTAAACAGCGTTTTAAAACCAGTTTACATATAATAGAAATGCTCACTGATATAATATTTGTTTATTTTAACCGGCAAGCGACAAAGCTTTTTTGCTTATGTATATTGCATCCGCCTGATTTAAAAATACAAATTCTTTTATGCTAACATAAAGATCAAAGGCAGCGCTCTCACACTCTCTACTCTCAGCTCACCGCTTAAAGCTTGTTATCGTAGCCGTAGCCTAAGACCACTAAATAATTTACCAAATTCGGTATCTGGATTTTTTGGAACGGAACGCAGTTTTTTGATATGCATATTTTAATTGCGCCTAAAGATCTTTTTAAACCGCTTACGACGTGTTAACAAATTAAGTATCTATAAGTTTTTAGGCAATAACCAGTGATGACAAATGAAAAAGGTGTTGTTAAATCTTTAGAACTAGTGAAATTTTAAAAATTTATTTCTAAGTAATTTGACACTTTACTGCATTAACTAAAGTATTACTTGTGGCTTAAACCCGGGATCACCGACAGTCATTATTATATCACTGTTTAATTATACTTGCCCCAAATATAGAATTTTATAAACACAGCTTTGGCAGCTTTGGAGATATTTACGCACTATTATATTTGTTGCCAAAAATGTGGTGTTGTGGACACTTTACAAAAAGAGAAAAATCGGTGCCGATCTTAATATTTAATCCATAACCTTTCTTTTAACAAATTTTGTTTTTATAGCATAAGCCGCAGTTTCTGTTCGTTCTCGGTAGTGATTAAACGTTGGAAGGAGCTCATACCGGGCTCTTCCGTAGAATCGTGCATGGAGGATGTAGAAGACGTTCTGGTGCCCCGAAGATAGAAAACTCACTGCTAAATTGAAAAGGCATCTTTTTCTGGAGCTAGACGCTGTGAGTGAAGATTCCTATAACCTGATGTTTTTCTGTTTGGCGTACTACACGAGGTATTCTTCTATGGCAGAGAATGGAGGCGGGCCCTGCAGGTGACGTCAGTACTGAAAGAAACCGGTTATGCGCGATACCAGTAGCAGCTCTTGGGAAGATGGCCGCAATTTATGCATTTCATAGCTTCGTTATTGACATGTGCTAGGAACTTCTGGGAGCTACAAAGCTCGACTATCCAGAAGTTTCAACGACAAAAGTCCTGGAAAGCTTATAAGCGACATCGCTTATATGACCGGAAGGAAGAGAGCTGGCGATTCACTAGCATGAAAGCCATAAACAAGCAAGCAAGCAAGCAGCAAGTAGCTTAAGCGGTATTAAAGATATTTTTTACTTCTAACCAATAAATATACAGCATCAAGTAAGTAAAAAGTTTATAGAAAATGTGTGGAAAAGAGAGTGCCTAACGCGTGTTGAATGCCAACAGGTTAGATATTAAATAAATAATGTCGGCATGTAAACAAGGTGACGCACCGCACAGTACGTCGATATGTGGACAAAAATGTCAAGATTAATATTTTCCTCAATATTTTCACAACAAACCAAATGTATAATAACATATAATATTGTGTTAAATGTTTAATAATAATACTATTGTATTAACAGAACCTTGTATCCTACTCATTTACACAGGTATAGAATGACATGACTTTCTTGAAAATTGTTTATTTAA
Organism: Listronotus bonariensis; assembly: GCA_014170235.1. Classification (NCBI taxonomy): domain Eukaryota; kingdom Metazoa; phylum Arthropoda; class Insecta; order Coleoptera; family Curculionidae; genus Listronotus; species Listronotus bonariensis. The sequence goes on along the minus strand of JACEGR010002335.1, from coordinate 26,636 downwards.
AGGTATCTATATAACGTAACTATGGGGCACTGGATTCGAATATACTAGTGGTTTTACACGGTTTTTTAAATGAACGAAATAATAAAAAATACAAATTTAATACTTTTGGAAAAGGTTTATTAAAATAAATAAAAAAATATGAATCTTACATAGGCAAATAGGTGTTCATGATATTGAAACTTAACCAACGTGCAAAATTAACTCCTATAAATCCTTGTAGTACCTCTTTCACTTATCAGTACAGCTTCTTTTTAAAAAATTTCTATGTTCATTTGCCTCAATATCCCTCTGCAACATTCAACAATAGTCTGCTAGTTACATTTCAATTTTCTGATATTTAAAAGATAGATATTTTTTATTGTCTAGAAAATATTTCACCACTTTCTTAAAAGAAACCAAGACTTCTTCACATTTTATTTTAGTTCTAAAGACTTTGTTTTTTGTGAGTTTTTGAGTACCTGGACTATTATATATCCCTTCTTTAAGTTTAGCTTTTAAAAGAAATGGAAATTTGCTACAAAGATATTTAAAACACTCTATTTGCTTTAATAGTACTTTCACAAATTGCTTTTTAAGTCCAAGTTTGATGTGAAGCGGAGGTAGGTGCACTTTGACTCAATCATCACTTACCCAAAAAACATGAAAATTTGGTAAAGCGCCATTGTTGTGCAAGTAAAAAAAATGTAAAACTTTTAAATTGCCACATACAAACTATTTATTAATTTTTGTAGTTCATTTTTTTTTTAAGAATTAGAGCTAAACTTTCTTAACTTTCAACCAGATGCACAGAGTGATTCACAGGCACATACTACACTACATATTTTTAATAACTACTCACAAGTAAAGTAAATTTCATCAATAAAAAATGTTTTGATCCTTGGGCTATACCCTAATTTCTGGTAAAATTTCAAGTCAATCTAAAAAAAAAATTGCCAGATAAAATGCTTTATTTCATATATCTACTATCAGCCTTGGTATTTATATTAAAACCCTTAACCACAAAGGTCATGACATTCCCCATCATTTTGCGCTTATATGCGTCTGTGTATCTTTTAACACTTAGTTTTATGCTATTATCCAAGTATTGAAAAGTGTGTGTTCTTAAAGCAAGCAAAATATTGAAGTTTATAGTACGTCACCGGTCAAATTTACCAGTTGTCTGTATTTACGTAAAACTTTTAAAATATTTTTTTATTTATAGCATTTTTACATTTATAAATTGCACAAGAATTTTAATTCGAAACCCTTAAAAAGGGGAAAATATTTAGAATTATCAACATGAAAATACTTCGTCTAAATGGACGAAAGAGGTGGATTCTAATGGTAGCAAGATCGAATATGATGTCCACTATATACACAACAACAAACAAGACAAAGAAAATAGAGCTGACATTAAAAAGTAAAAAAAAATGCCATAAAAACCTTTTAAATGGTAAAACTCGCCACAAATGGTCAAAAAGGTTCCTTAGTTCTTTAGAATACACTCTCCCTTTAACCAAAATACTTAAAATTGTATTAAATGCAAAAACAAATATGTAAAAGCTAATCCGTATACAGTATTTAAAAATAGGTTCTTGTTGTCTATGTATGGTAAAAAAAGACAACAGGGCAGGCAGGGGTCGTCTATGATTACGTTTTAAAAACGGAATTTTTGTGGTTAACCCTTTATTAGGCGCGCCAAGAATTCTTGAAACCAGAACTAACCATAATTGGTATGTATTTTATACACCAATAGAGAGTTAGGAGTTTAAAAGCATCTTTTTGCAAATAGGTGCAACAAGTAATGTGTTTAATACCAAATATTCTATTATTAAAAATATTTGACCAGTAAAATAAAAATTTAACAACAATTTAACAAATCAAAATTATTTGGTAGACAACGTCGGTCAACTTTTGGGAATTTTTACTGTCTTTGGTCCCTGGAAGGAAAAGTTAAATATGTATTTATATACATTTTAAATACCTAATTTAAATTATAAAAGAAAGTAAAAAAAAGTAAAATACTGCGTCAGATAATACTTACATTAATACTAGTCGCTCAGTGTATTTTATGCACCATTTACAAACAAATATTGAAATTGTCACAACTATAAACTATTTTTAAATAAGACCACCAAAGCACATCAACAACATCCTTCTGCTAAAATGCATAGATTTGTAGTAAAAGAAATCCGTTTTTAAAGCCCATGGTGATGTCTTTTTTAAAATTGGTGTACAAAATACACCGCGCGACTTATTAAGGGTTAAGGACTAAATTTCTGCTAACTGTTTTAAAATGTTGTTTAAAGTATTAAAATATTGTTTAAATCCTGATTTAATTACAATCTAAACGATGCTAAAGGTGACGTACAAAACCATCTTGAAAATAACCATATTAGATGTTTTTTTATTATTATTATTTTAGTTTGGGGACTAATGGAATAGTACAGTGTTTAGCTTTTCAAATTTATTAAACTAAAGTAGATACATAAACACAATTATTAATTATTCTTCTCTAATAATTTACTGTGTATAAGTTCATTTTTACGTTTTTAAGTCCTTTAATAATAAATTGTTGATATTTAGCACTTAGCTTTATTACTAAGACTACCTTTCCTAAAACAAATAAAAATAAAAAAATAACCTTAAATTACATTTTTTAACCTTAATTAAGCCATCTTAGGTATATAAAAAATGTGATAGTTTAAAAACGATGAATCTTAGTCCTCTTAAAGCAAAAATCCATTATTTTAACAGCAAGTAAAAACGACACTCACAGTGTTTGGCTAAAGTATACTCGAACAATTTTTCCACCAAAGTTAAGTAAAAAGGTGACAGGTTGGTAAAATTAATTATGGTGAACGCGGGTTCATTAATAAAGACAAATTATAAGAAAAAATTTGGAAACAGAGACGTGTTTCTCTTAAAATAAATGGGCTAAGTCAATTAATTATCTCAATAAAAAAGCTTAAATAAGTACAAGGTCAATGGTTGTGTGTGCTATTAAAGGTAGTGACTATGATTTAGTTTTTTATGAGTTAAGTGTCCTTGTTTTTATTATACCGGCTGCTATGCGAAAAGTATAGAAATGGATTGGAAAAAAAATTAAATAAAAAACCTTAGAAAATTAAACGCAGCATCTTATGCTAACCTTGAACTTGAGCTTGGAAGCAAAAAAGCATCAGTAGAAAAAAAAGAAAATTTTGCATATAACAGTAGTTACGGTCGGTCAAAAGTCATCAAGATTAAATTTTAAGACTTAAAATACGTACTTCTAAAAAACTTAATTTAACCTTAACCACGGGCCATTTACTTAAACCCTTTAGTAGGCGCGTGCCTTCTTGTTACGTCAGTAGGCTCGTGAGGGTCAAATTGACCCCCAACCGTAAACATCCAATAATTACTTTTTCCTATTTTTTTTTAGCTGCTAAATTTTACTTTTAGTAGGAGCATTTCCTTTTAATGTATAAATAATTAAAAGAAAAAGTTGCCCAGGTAAAAATTTTTTCGTAATAACCCAAATGTAATTTTAATTAAAGTCACCGTCATTATTTTTTAAAAGCTGATTATGAGATGGCAATGCGAGAAAAGCAAAAACCTGAATTTGATTATTTATTAGTCCCCTTCACACTTTGCCTAAGCTTACATAATTTAATTAAAATAAATTAAATGAGCCCAAAAATGCTAGATCCTTATTATTATAATAAAAAAAAATGTGTAATCCTGTTCATTACATTAATTTCTAACGTAGTTTTCATATTTTGCCTAAAAATATAAATGAAACTTAAAAAATGTAATTTTCCTTGAAAAAAAAATATTTAAATTATTTATAATACCAAATGGAGTGGGAGTTTATTCTGAATCTGTTCCTTCTTGTTGTCTTAGAGCTAGGGACTGCTCAAAAATTGTTTTTATATGATATTTGTACATTATGGCTATTTTTATTTCACACAAAAAGTTTGATGTTTTATTATTTTTTGTCAGGGACAAATAATACATTTGATCCGACTTCCCGAACCTCCCACAACTCGGTATACATATTGCTCAAAACTGTAACGTTAGTAGGCGTGGGGGTCAAATTGACCCCCAAGCGCAAAAACGTAAATTTTTTGAATGAATGATGTTTTTTTTATTACCAAATACCTAACGAGGTTTTAGGAAGGTACCTATGGATTTTTTTCTAATTGTAAAAAATCTCCAAGTTATTACAAAAATGACAACACTTGGGGTCAATTTGACCCCCGAGCGCCTACTTAAGGGTTAATCTAAGGTTACCATTAGATGCCCGGTTTGATTCTTCACAAATTGCAAATCAAAACTATGTTCCATTGCGCGTTAAGCTATATCATCTGTGCCGTTGCTAAGTTTTTAAGTCAAAGGTATATCCTCCAAAATCAGTGGCATAGCTAAGGCAGCAGGGGCCCTGGGGTAAAAAAGGAAAGTGGGGCCCCTAAAAATGTGATAAGCAATAAAAAACCTATCACTTTTAAGTTTCCATCTTCTTCTTATACTAACCAAGACGACACAAAAAATTTTGACCAGCAAAAAAAGGTCCTCCCCTTTATTTTCTTAGAGCTCTTTTTCAACTCCAAAGGGGCCCTCTAAATTTGGGGGCCCTGGGGCACTTTCCCACCTAGCCCTATAGTAGCTATCAATAATTAAAATTTTTTAATGTTTCATCTATAAAAAGTCAATTTTTCATCGCTACGCGTCGTTCGGTCATCAACTGCAGACGCGTGCGTAAAAGGCACTTCCAGCACTAGGAAATAAACTTTTTAAATTTGTGGGGTTTTTTATCTTTTGCTATATGAGGTCTTTTCTAACTGCATTAAAGATATAGACGGACTATTGCATAAGCTGTTTTCTTAATACAAGATGTTAAAACTTTCTATTTCACAGGTCCACAAAATAAAAAAAAGTGGCCTGTGCTGGGTATCCAGCAAAGATTTTCTGACATATTCATTGCCGCTAAACATGAATCAAAAATCAAAACTAAAGGTCAAACTGCAAAAAGAAAACAAATTACGAGGGCCAAGAGGGCACTAGAATTTTTTTTTTTTATTAAAATGAGGGTTATGAAGAAACTCATTTTAAAGACCCTTTGATACTCTATTAACCGCCACTTTGGTTTTAAAAATCAGCTTAGCCGTTTTAGACTACAAACATTGGAAATTTGGCTTAATTACCATACAAACACTGCGGTTTTAATAGTATTGACTTGTAAGTCTGGAACGGCTGGGCCGATTTTCAAAAAATTAAATGGCGTTAAATAAAGTTTCAAAGGGCCTTTAAAATAAGGTATTACATAACACCCTTTCAATAAAAAAATAATCTAGTGCTTTGTCCGATACCCAGCACATAGTTTTTTATTATTTTGTAGACCTGTGTTATTTATAAAAAAACAAACATCACTTACTCCTGGATTTATTTTTATTTTTAAATTAAGTTAATAATAAAAAAATTGATTTATACCTCAGGGGCCAGTAAAATTTATTTAGGTATTTAACTGTACTTTAGGAACTTTAGTATATTTTAAAAAAGTATTAGGTAGTAATATTAGAACATAGACACTCAACACTTACAAATCAATAAAACATGCACATTTTGGGCTTGTAAGTAATTTTTAACCATATTAAAACATAACCTTTTTAGTATAAAGTATTGAAAATCTAAATCAATTATAGAATTTATAATAACGTTTTCCATAAAAATCTGGTTCTGACAAGAAAAATAGGGAATGTCAACTAAAAAAAAACGGCACAAGAGCCTGAAATATTGACTATCCATTAATCAAATCAATCAATTTACGAAAAACTCACTCTCACGTTTACTTTGGCGATAACAATTCATCAGTTTGAAAAACAATGCCATAGAAAAATATCGAAGACACATATTTTATAAGGTGAAATATTTCCGGTTCACAATGGGGTGTTTTTGCACGGCTACGGATACTTTTGTTTCTGACAATGGAATTAAAAATGATATTGTTTCATAGAACAGAAGCTTTCACGGCCTTGGTCAACGAAGAAATCTTTGTTTGGGGTTTGGACCACGTAAAATTACAATCGTTTACCGATGTTTCGTCGTGATGCACGATATATCTTCTGATGTCTTTACCCACACTTTAGTGTTCCAAACTTGCACTGCCTCGTGCATTCGGGCAAAATTCGGCCGTCTCATTAACAAAGCTATTAAATTGACACAAAATCTTAAAGCCTGATTTATTGTTTCCTTTTTTTTTAACATTTACTGAGGATTTTCGGCAATGCCCTTGGCAACGTAATATACTGCAGTAGGACGATCTTTTGTTTCTTTCATTTTATTATCGTAGGCTACAAAACAAAAAAATGCACTGAATTAAAGATATGCTCTTTATTGTTTAGGCGGATTCATTTATTGGATGGTCTTTTTGTTGAGTACACGCCTGGAATTTTGGTTTTTGGGGGGTTTTTCTGTATTTTCTTTCGAGACCGGCCAGTTCATAGGGGTCGATAGAGTTGAACAGGGTCAGCTCGTATACCCCGGGACCAGATCCGAAGCGGTCCCATCACTTCCAGGCGTGTACCCAACAAACAGACCATCCAAAAAAGCACGACTGCTAGATACGCTGCTCCCTGAAAATATTGTAAAGGTATCGATAATATACATCATAACAATATTTAAAAAAATATATTTGCTATTAGTTATAAAAATAATTTAATATGCGTATGCATATCATCCGGTTTTTATATTAATTGATTTTTCAAAATGGTTAAAAAAGCTATTTAGGAAAAAAAGATTTAACCGCCATTTTCCACGGTAAAATAAAAACTAAATGTTGGAGACACCTAAATGCTTTAGGTTATTTTAATTTTATATACAACGTGTCCGATATAGGAGGTCAGTACAAACATCTCGAAAATGGTAGGAAGCGAGAACCAAACTCAAACTAAGGTTTAAGGAGTATGTGCCTAATAATATGCTACGTAGAAAGTTTTAAATATCTGGAGATATTAGCAAAATACTTAGAATTGATAATTTGCCTAATTTTTCTTTTGGTTTTATTATTAAAAAGATTTTAAAAATGCACTTTTGCATTGGCACTTTTTACTCTATCCAATGGTGAGGTTTTATTTTCGTCCGACCTCATAAACCTAATTGTTTTAAATGAGATCCCAATTTTCTAATATCAAAGTTTAGAAGCTAAATTTAATACAAATTTATTGATGTATTTCATATTGGGGTTTAGTCCTATTACTGGCCTGTAAGCTAAATATTCTAAAGTTCTTATACCTTTTAATTAAAAGAAACATAACTTAACGGTGCTGAAATAAAAAAGAACAAATTATAAAGTACAATATTATATGGAATTTGCTTTAGCTATTTGCTAGTCGGGTAAATCTAACTGCAAGCATAACATACCAGATCAGCAAAATACCACAACACATACCTTAATACTGTATCTAGAGTACGTAGAGTAAAATTGACAGATAAAAATTTCAAGATGGTGGCTGGACGCCAACTTGGAAAAATAAATGGAAAAGGGTTCTTGTGGCACACATTTTAAAGCTCCCGATGAGTTCTTTATAACCCTAGAATATAAAGTTTATGCCTTTACCTAAAACAAAATGGCGGTACTCTAAAAATTACCTAAATACCTGATAATGATGGTCATATTTCCGAAACTAATAAAGTTAGAGGTACCTAATGTTGTGTTTTTCTTAAAATTAAATTTAAAAAATTTAAAAATTATTACCTGTAATATTATGATTTTTTTCGACTTGCCATCTGAATATTCTTCGATCATTTTTCTGTACAATTCTACTCAAGTCTCTTTTGATCGTTAAGTCAGTAAAGCAGGTTTTACACTTATTAATTTGGTACAATTTGTTTGAAGACTGGAAGTGTAAAATAAGAAATTATTTGACAAAATTCTTTGACGCAAATATTAAGGTTCCCAACTGAGGGGATTGTTTCCTTATAAAAGTAAAAAACATGACACGATAATAAATTAACTATAAATGACTAGAATTAAAACGCTGTCCCTTAAATATTTAAATAAACACACATTTTAAATAAACACACAACAAAATACGCCGCCACTCACGATAACTTTAAGGTTAAGTAGTTGCTAACTGTCAATTTTTAATTTGTGAGGTTGGTAGCTCCGTATCAAATATTTAAAGCAAAATAGGATGTGTTCTAATCCTTTAAACAAAATTTGACAAGGCGACTTTGTTTTACATTATCAAATTTCTTCAAGGTGAACTTGGTTTAATTTATTTGGCACCCAGCGACAAACAAGCTTCCGAACCCCAAATTTATAGGGCAAAATCTTATTTACGGCTGCCGATCTAATATTCAAGGTCTTTTTAATGGATGCATATGTAATGCGTCTGTCTTCCTCCTAGAAGCCTCTAAACACAATTAATGTTTTCGTCAGTAACTGCTGTTTGTGGGCCGACTTCTTTGCTTATCTTTAAAGGTCATAAAGAGACGCTGATAATATGGGCAAGAAAAAACTCTTTCTAGAGGTAGCGATGTTGGCTCAGATGCTAAATATATTCCAAGCGACCGTGATATTAAATCAGAAATATCAATTAAAAAAGATATGGCATAAAAAATACTTACATATGAAAAAAATTAAAAAAGGAAAAAAATTAGTAGGCTTTAATTATCTACTTTTAATCGTCCAAACGGTCACTACCTAGTACGAACATACGTACTTTACAGCAATAATGTTTTTTTTTATCTTTGGACAAACCACGAAGGCTAAAAGCCTAAATACTAACGTACCGTGGGTATCTCAAGCGAGGTAAGAGGGAGTTTGTTGACTTATACTCTGTTATAAGATGTTAAGGTTTAAACAGTATAAATGGCTAGAATGTCTACCCTAAAAAAGTCTCTTACTCTACAAAATTATAAAACAATTGGGAAAGAAGCTGCTAACACAAGATATGAAGCGACTATTGTTACAAAATATCAGGCGTCAAGTAGGAATGTGTACGGACGTGTACTAAAAATGAAGAAAAAACATAATGTATAAGAGAGGACATTTAAAAAAATTAAAAAGTTGCTTCAGATATCCTTTAAAGAAAACAAAAAAAAAAACATTTTATTTTTGTTTTCTATGCAAAATATTTATTTGTATTGGTACTTCGTAAATTCCAATTGTGAACCCTCTACACGTTTTTATATAATTTAATTTTCTCCCATTGTGGTTTTGTAGGTTTATATTAATAATTAAAAAGAAAATTAATATTAAAACATACACTGGTTTATTTATTGTTACATTAATAGCATCAAATATATGACTCTGTAAAAAAAAACAAAAAAATATTTATCCATGTTCTATAAAAGCTACTTTTTTTGTTAAACCATTCACTGTTTAATAATGTGCGTTAGAAAGGTCGTTAAAAATATCATAATAAATACAGGGTGGGCCAAATTAAACTTGCACACTTTTTAACTGATAGCATTTTATCCGTTGCGCCTATCTTTTTCAATTTTAGAGGGTTAAAAGGTAGATATGTTTTTCTAGGTTTAACAATTTTGGTCAAATAGATTAAGATAGGACTGGACTTACGGAACTTTTTCCAAAATACTATGTTTAACCTTGTTGCAAAAGAAATCTAATTTAGCTACAATTAGGCTAATACGTTTTTCTTGTAGACAAACTATGCAAAATAATTCAGGTAGAGCAAATATGTTAAAACAATTTGAGGATTTAGAAATTATTATTATTTTTCATAAATATTGATCCCCATAAAGCATGCGTTTCTCTCGAATTTAAAAATTATTTTTTCTTTTTAGTGTCCTTTGAAAATCAAAAGGTGAAGGTACCATGGTTACTGAGTGGGATGCTGACTAAATTTAACAGTAAATTTATTTAAAATAATTTTTGGGCTAATTGTAGATAAAATTGCATTTTTTTACAACGAAGCTTAATGCATCATTATGGAAAAAGTTCCCTAAGTCCAGTCCTGTTTAAATCTATTTGACCAAAATCGGCAAACCTAGAGAAAACATATTCACCTATTAGCCCCCTTAAAAATAAAAAGGTGGGTGAACAGATAAAAAGTTATTATTAGTTAAAAAGTGTGCAAGTTTAATTTGGCCCACACTGTATATGTTTATTTGCTTATTTTAATTTTGCTGGATGCTTTTAAACAGAGGTGGCAATTTGACCACACGTCTGTAGTTACGGGTTAAAACCAAATTTGGCAACACAAAACCTGGTAGTAATCAGTTTTAGAACTTCTATACAAAATATTTTTCTTGAAAATAAATATACGTGATATTAAAACTCCAAAACTAAATGAAGAACCTGATTGTAACTACCAGCAGGTGTTTATGTGGTTCCCATCAGCAGGTGTATCGGTTCATCTCATTGATTTACCACTTAATTTTTTCCTTGGGCTATTAAATTACAAAAGTCATGCCAGACTATCTGATACCAGTATTTATTGCAGCTTTTAGATAGAACATTACCCAGAGTAGTTACTTTTAAATGCCGGATAAAACGTAGAAAACGGGTTTTGAATTGGAAAACAATTATATTTAATTGTCTTGGAAGATACATTTAGAATGAGGGTATTTAAGCGGTAATTTTAAATAGTATTTATGGTTTAATTTGATATAAGAAGTATAGATTTTATAGGTAATTATTTGTAAACATATTATTTATTTATCATTGGTGTTTGTTTTAAAATATCATGGACAATTAATTTAATTATGTAGTAGCTTTTTACATACCAAAATTTGTAGAAATGCTTAATTTTAAGAAAGGTCAGGGTCATTTACAAGGACTAAACAGCTTAAAGCTGTATTACTTTATTACAATCAAAATGTAGTACGTTATAACAAAAGAGACTATTTTTAATTAATACTTATTATTAAACATAAACAGTTTTGTAAAGCAGTTTCCGTTTTTTAATTCAATTTAAGTCACGCACCCAATAATTTTACCTTTTATTAATACACAAATGTAAGCACATTTTATACCAAATTTATTTGTAACATAAGTAGGGCTTAAACAAATTAAAAACACATTATTAGAACGATCTATCTTGTTTAAATTTTTAAATTACAATATAGCTTTAGAAAAAGCAGGAGTACACAGTTAGCGTACTTGCCCAATCTCATTTTTAACACGCTTTTATTAACTTGGGTTGTAACTATCTATCAATCTGGCTATGTAACGGAATCTTTGAGACTAATTTTAACCAACTTCCAGCTATTCGATTTCTTTGAAACTTTGCACACGTATTAAGGAAACATGACAATGCAATAATCTGCAAACAGTATCCCGTTATCTTTTTTGGATCGCCAGGAAAAAAATTCCATTATATTATAAAAACAACACCTAGGATGCCATCTGTTGGCAACATTTCAAACTTTGCTATTAAATGAAGAAGACATTTTTAGTTTTTACACAGTTTGGTTAGTTGCACCATTGGTGTTCAATTTTTATGAACAATAAAAATTAATAAGTTCTTTTACACAATTGGGTTAGTTGCACCATTGGTGTTCAATTTTTATGAACAATAACAGTTGATAAATGCCGTTAACACGCTTTTTTATTAACTTGGGTTGTAACTATCTGGCTATGTAACGGAATCTTTGAGCCTAATTTTAACCAACTTCCAGCTATTCGATTTCTTTGAAACTTTGCACACGTATTAAGGAAACATGACAATGCAATAATCTGCAAACAGTATCCCGTTATCTTTTTTTGGATCGCCAGGAAAAAAATTCCATTATATTATAAAAACAACACCTAGGTTGCCATCTGTTGGCAACATTTCAAACTTTGCTATTAAATGAAGAAGAAATTTTTTAGTGGGTTGCAATATATTGGCAACGGTCCAAACATTGCCTGGATTGCCATCTGTTGGCAAAATTTCAAACTTTGCTACTTAATGAAGAAGAAATTTTTAGTGAGTTGCAATCTGTTGGAAAAATTTTAAAATTTGCCACTCTTGTTCATTAAAAAAATTTTTTGCCATTTTGTCAAGAGTAGCAGAAACTAAAAAATGAAAAATAATTAATAGTTTAAAAAAACTAAAAAAACACGCTTTTATATGCAACCGAACTAAAAATTAGAAAATAATTTTTCATTAAAAAAAATATTGTCATTTCATAGTAAAAAGCGTGGGGTGATATAGTTATTTTCCTAACAAGTGCGGAAAGTATCATTTTTTCCGCACGCGATTGCAGTTAGCCGAACGACGCGAAGCGGAGTTCGGATAGCTGTCGAGTGCGGAAAAATACTTTCCGCAAGTGTTAGGAACAACATTTTTCTACTAGCTTAGGAAAATAAATAAAACAGTTCGTCTATAATATATGTATTTTGTATTTTTTATTACATATTAAGAAAAAAACTAAATCTAAATCTTATCACTATTTATATTAATTATAAAGGAGCAGTTGTTGGCATTTTGTAAATTTATAGCAGATGACAAAACCTTGGGTATGGTGGTCGTAGACCCAGTATTGCCACTTTCTACCTCTGCATTACCTGGATTTCTTTGTATCTCGGTTTGAATAGAATATATTTCAGATTGGGAGGCGGATGCTGATGTCGTAAATGTTGTTGGGTCTTTCTGATTTAAGATTTTGTTTGATATTCTGGTTCGTTCTTTTGCGGACTCCTCGATATAACCTTCGGCAACTGAAGTCGATTTCCAGCCGCCCAGTCTTTTAATATTGGTTATGCCTTCCCCGGAATCTGCCAACATTGTCGCAGATGATCGGCGGAAGCTATGGCCTGTGTATAAATGAGGGTCTGGAAGACCGAGGTACCCAGCGATATCTGCTGGCATCTTGCCAAAGGAATTTATGCCCACACACTGGACTGAGATAACTCCCTTTTTATATTGAGTAAAAATCTATTATGCTTAGTATTAGGTTTTCTTAAACTTGCATATTTTCTATACAATGCCAAATATTTTCCATTTTTTACCTCTTTTGAAATTGTAAAACATCGGGATGTATGGTTTTTTGATTGAGATATGTTAATCATTACAAAATCGCCTTTATCAATAACATCATTTGTAGTTAAATTGCAAAGCTCTTCTCTCCGGCATGCTCCCGCCAGTCCGAATATTGTTGCCACTTTGATCATTAAGTAAATTTCGTCAGGTGCTTCTAGTAGGAACTTACTAATTTGTTCATTGGTAAAAACTTTAGCTTTTTTGGTTGAAAACCAATATTCATTTCTTAAGAAATGCTGTTAACTTGAAATACCTGCTGATATCCACATCTTTTTCAATTTTAAGCTTGCTCTTCAACATCGAATACTTGGACCAAAGAGTATTCGGCTTGATAGTCTTGGAGAGCTTGGCAAAATACGCAAGCAAAACTTCTTCTTTCAAGCTTTTCACTCCTTTTCCATTACACCAGTTTTGAAATACTTCGTATTCCTTGTTATACCTGTTTTTTGATTTTTCAGGCAAAAATTCTAAACTCTTAACAGTCTCCAAAATTTCGCTTGGTAGGTCGTCGTCTGATTCAAGCATTTTAAAATCGTCAAGAACTTAATTATTATATTCAGCAATATTATTTGACTTTGACTTTGACAAATTATCTCGTACTTGGTTGTTATGGAGCGATTCTGTTGCCATGGTTTTACCTTTTAGGTGAAGTTACTTAACCCTTTATTGGATATTCTTTCGATCATAAGAAATAATTATTATTTATAAAAAATTAAGGTATAAAGTCGAATTCTACTTGTGTAGTCTAGTCTGACGTTTACTTATACGTATTTCTGAGATAATGAAATTTTTATCTAAAACATCTATTTATTTAGCCTAATATAATTTGATTTTTTGTGTTGCAATTGAATATATACATTTTTAACTTATTTTTACTTTTCCACACGCCGTGCGGAAAAGTAACACTTTCAAACTAAAATGCGTGCGGAAAAGTGGACTTTTCCGCACGCTAGTAGAAAAATATATTAAATGTTATAATTATTATATTTGCAAATATCTATGATGGAAAAGTTATGAAAAAATAGTAAAATACACCCCACGCTTTTTACTATGAAATGACAATATTTTTTAATGAAAAATTATTTTCTAATTTTTAGTTCGGTTGCATATAAAAGCGTGTTTTTTAGTTTTTTAAACTATTAATTATTTTATTTTTATGTTTTATGCCGCCGCCAGACATTGGGCTACCTACGACAAACTTTGGCTTACAACCATTCTGTTGACGTGCAGTTCGTCTACAATCGTCTTGATTGGCCCAACTTTTTCGAGTCCGCTTGTTTACAAATAGTTTGCCAAATGTTTCGACAATAGTTCGGCCACACCTTCTTCCAGTGTGTGGCGGCAGCATTAAATGTAAAGGAAAATAAAAAAATATTATTATAGAATTAGTTTGTTTATTTATATTTACACGGAAAAAATCGAAAGGCGTTGTGTGTTATAAGAGTGTAGCGCAAAAATTCTTAAATATGTTTATTATTGACGTTTTATTATTGAAGTATAATTTTTGTCATTAATTTTCTGTTATAAAAATCAACGAGTCCCAACATTTTGTAAGTGAATGATAGTAGCTAAAAGCAGTAACCAAATATGAATCTTGACTACATTATAGTAGTATTGAAAACGGTAACATGAAATTCTGCTACAAAAGTATTAAATACTACTGCACATTATTTGCTACAAAAACGGACCGGACACTCATAAGCCGGATATCATTATTGATTTTTTGATAACTCGATCAGCAGAGTTGATTTTCTTATCTTTTTTTTATAATTTTAAAAATATTTGTTTTTCGATATGTGCCCAACTTTTTGGCGGTCACTGTATTATAAAAAAAGTTTTAAGGCCGCCGTACAATGCTAATGACGATTTAATAATAATACGGCATAACAATGTAGCTACTAACGACACAATAGAATTATTTTAGGCTTATGAATACCTTGCAATTTAAATAGGATAACAGAAAATTATAGGAATATGTATTTTTGCGAAACGAGACAAAACCAGAGAAGCCATCGTCACGTCCTAGTTTAAGATCCGAATAGGAAGCAACCGTTCACAAATTTATTTATCGAATAAAAACTGTTTTGTATCAAATATAGTATTTTAACCAAGGTATCGTCATCATGTTACCTGAAAAATTATATACAAAACCATAAATAATTAAAATAAATTAAATAACATTTTTCCACGACCGTTTAAAAAAGCTGTTTTTTTAGTCATTAACATAAAGATAAAGTACTTTATTCTAGTACACTACATAAAGTGTTGAAAAAAGTAACTTTTTTAACACTTCGAAGCTTTCTTTTACACTTTGAATTAGTGTTTTGTTTTAATGAATATTAAAATAAACTTAAATATCAATTTATGCATTGTAACAATAAACGCGACATCAACTGAACTATACGGTCAAGTTACCTTTGATTTCGTCATTATTTCTTTTTAGTTCATGTGTCACTAGTGTTAAAATTTGACAGATTTCGAATAATTTTAATAAAAAATTATTTAAAAGTAATAGCAATAATGAATTTGAACGACTAAGAAATTAAAAGGAACTTATACTCTTTTAGTAATATTGCTACGAAAAGTAAGTACACTCACAATTTTCTAAAATTAAATTAAAAGTGCATAGTTATGAAGATCATAATTGTCTCTTAAAAAATATGGAGGCTATGATTTTTAGTTGCAATATAATGGCTGTGCTGCCAAAATTAAAACTAAAAGGTTTAATAAATAAAACATGTGGTAATTTGGGACATTTTTATACGGTCGTAGAAAATATTTAGTATGTAACACATGCATAAAGTGTATTTTTTTTAGTCATGAAAAGTATAGTAGTTTATGCACTTCTAACATAAATTACTATTTTAAGTTACTATTAGTTTTTACTCCACATAACAGTGCCAATGAATAACTTTATTTTTGTTTGCAATTTTAAACATGAGGCCTTTACATACAATTTTTTTGGACAGCCTGTAAGTAGTACTAAAATAGTAATTTATGTAACAAGTGCATAAAGTGATACTTTTTCTTACGATTGGAAAGTTTCAGCACAAACCGTTAAGCGAGGGCGGCAATCCCATAAGTAAACCGCATAAAAATTTCCCATAATATAATTTAATACTTTATACTTAAACTTATTAATTTTAATTTTTGCAGCACAGCCATTATATTGCAACCAAAAAATCATAGCCTTCTTATTTTTAAAAGAAAATTATCCTCTTCATACCTATGCATTTATTATTTCATTTTAGAAAATTGTATCAACTTTTTTTTTTCACCCTTTTGGGGTCATCCCACCCAGGCCGACGACCGCCCCCTAGGTGGTGCACTGCAGCCTGAAGGCTTATTGTACCTTGACCCCTACTCCTTCCCATTCACACACCATTCATTCCATAACTTGGATGGTTGTTGCTCGGTCCGCATCCCCGAGCAGCAGAACACCGTGTGCCGCCGGTCACCCATCCAAGTTATGGGCGCGCACTTCACTGCTTAACTCCGGAGATCGACGCTTGCCGATACAACCGGAGCAGCCACGAGCGCGTTTTGTATCAACTTACTTTTGTAGAAATAATACTAAAACAGTATAAATTCCTTTTTAATTTTTTAGTCTGCTAAATTCATTATTACTACAAATTTTCAATAATTTCTATTAAATTAATTTGCAAACTGTCAAATTTTAAAACTAGTAACACATGATCTTAAAAAATTATGACGAAATCAAAGATAACTTGACCGGCCGACATTTGTAGTAATAAAATTCCACATTACAAAAAGGTCCATATTGTGTTAGAGTTTGGCGTCTACTTATTACTTCGTTAAATACATATTGGTAAAAGCAAACGATTAGGGGTGTGCGAATATCGATCAAATCGAGTATTAATATTCGATTCGAAATTTGACGAATAATTCAAAAAACTTCGAATAATTCGAAAAATTTCGAATAATTCGAAAAACTTCGAATAGTTCAAAAATTTTCGAATAATTCAAAAATTTTTGAATAATTCACGAATAATGCGAACTATTCACTAATTATGAAAATATGAATGGATTCTTTATTTTATCCAATTGAGATTCCATAACATCGGGCATCAAAATATTCTTCTGACCCATAACCTCCTTATTGATTAAAATTATTTATCTGAAGAAGACAATTGTTCAATTTTTAATTTTAATATGAATATATATAAAATAAAATACTCTGTTTTATATTTTTAATATAAAATTTTTGAAAGACCCTGTACAAAATGCAAAAGATAAATTATTTTTCAAGTTTAGTAACAGATTTATGAAATACCCTGCATGATGAATATGCGAAATACAATAATTTTCAACATTTTAAACACGTTGTATTAAGCCTATTTTTTTAAAAAGCCCCAAAAAGGTAAAAAGGTTTATATGTATATGTATACTTTACATTTTAACAACCTTACTTTTGTTGGCCGAATATACCTAAACATCCTGTATATAGAAATTAAAAAAATTAGATTTTTTTAATTTAAAATATTTAGTTAAAAACATATTGTGCTTGAGAAGAACGTTGTTTTATTTACAAACTTTTGTTACATCCTGTATAGTGCACAAAAACCTGGTTTTTAAGTTTTAAATACTGTGTGTATATTCATTTGCTTACTATATATATACCATACTATATATGTATACCAGGAGTTTTATTTACAATATTTTTTTCCAGAAGTTTTAAAATTCCCTAATAAAGTTTTTAATTTATAATTTTTGAAAGATTTGCCGTATAATGCAAATGATAAAATGTTTTTAAATTTCGGTATTAGTTTTGGTAAACACCCAGTATAATATGTGGAAAATACTATATTTTTATATTTTCATAATAATTGTTTTATTTATGTAATTTTTTTTTCAAATAATATGTTATTGTTTGTCAAAATTATATTTAAATATCACGCATAACAAATCCTAAACTCAATTTATATTATTTCGATTACTACAATAATTCGTAATAATTCGAAAAAAATCGAATATTCGAAAAAAAATCGAATTATTCGAAATTTTTCGAATTGTTCAAAAACTTTTTAATAATTCGAATTTAAGAATATTGATATTCGATTCGATACGAATTATTCGTAAGTTTAAATTATTCGCACACCCCTTCAAACGATATAACTAAGCTTATTTTGGTGTAACACAATATTATTGACCTATTTATGTGTAACACAATAGTATTGACCTATTTATATTGGCTACTTAACTGCATAATAAATATTTTTAATTTATTTTTTTAAACTGTGCCACCCAGTATACCGTACAGTTCTTTAATGCCAATCCTCTTTATTTTTGGAACGAAATAATTTTAAGAATTTAAACTGTGGGATATAAAATTGATACAAAAAGACTATATCCCAGAGGAAAATTGACAGATGAAAATGTCAATATGACTGCTATGCATCATCTCGAGATAAAATTGAATGGAAAGGTGGGTCTTGTATAATTTTGAAGAATTTACCGGCGTTATTTTTAGCGAAAAATATTTGTCTTTGAAAACCTGGTTCACCCGGTATAACCCGTCTGGAGATTTTCATTCACTATAATAATAGCCTGTACATATCTGACCAAGTAAATTAGAGGCCAAAATACAGGTAATAAATCAAAGGGACAGAGCACCAGGCACCTGCAAATACAACTTAAAATCACCTGCCAGCAGGTGTGGAATCAACTTTTTAAGAAATTTTAATAGTTCTGTTTGCCATTGGTATAACCAGACCGAGACGTTTTAACTTAAAAATATTTAAAAGTTGGTAAAAATAAAATATATTTTTTTTGTGATCTAATCATAAATAATAGATAAACAGATTAGCGTTGATGACATTTAAGTACTTTTTAAATATAAAACCTGGAGTTGGTACTATTGCTGAGATGCCGTTAAAGGTCTGGTTACACAGCCCGTAGCCGTGCATCTCGCTGATAAAATGTAGGGAATGCGGCGCAAAAGTTTTGTATTTAATAAAGTGGCAGTAATATAAGTCAGTTATACTACAATTTAAATTACTCCTGATCGTAAAATAAACCTTCACAAACAAAGTAACACAGTTTTACTTAAAGTGTGGATAAAAGGAATAGAGATAAGTAAAAAATCTGTTTGATTTAAACAAGGAGATATACAGGGTGGTTCTTAACCTATACGCATAAACGTGAGAAATTATTGCTAAAGACAAGTATGGACTAATAATAAAAAAGAAAGGTTAGTTAAATTCTTTTGCTTAGGAAGATAATAAATTATTTTAAACAAAACAAAGAACGTCAATTCTAAGCGTAAAAAATAACAAAGAATAAAGAAATTGTAAACTATTTTTGTTACGAAATAATTAGCTAAATTTTTGTTCTTTGTAAAAACTAAATGTGTATAAGTGTATTGTTACGTAATTGGAGTTAAAATTGTGGTTTAAAATCATTATCGTTATCATTATCATTATATATAATAAAACTAAGTTGATAAAATGTGCGTGCCAATAAAACTTGAAAAGGAGTCCCGATACGATAAAGGGACTTATATAGTGTAATAGCCCTTTATCCCCCTCGAACAAGAAAGTTCCCGTTTTACCCTAAAGGGCGTATTTTTAAAGATATAAGGACTCTTCCAACCCTTCAACTTGGAAATTAAGTGTAGTGGGGCCATCTTTTGTCAAGTATTTGAACTTCATTCAGAACAACGGTTATTTGGGTCTCATATCAACTCCCGAGCGAAGCCGGAAATCATAGCTAGTATATAATAAAACTAAGTTGATAAAATGTGCGTGCCGATAAAACTTGAAAAGGAGTCCCGATACGATAAAGGGACTTATATAGTGTGTTAGCCCTTTATCCCCCTCGAACAAGAAAGTTCCCTTTTACCCTAAAGGGCTTATTTTTAAAGATATAAGGACTTTTCCAACCCTTCAACTTGGAAATTAAGTGTAGTGGCGCCATCTGTTGTCGAGTATTTGAACTTCATTCAGAACAACGGTTATTTGGGTCTCATATCAACTCCCGAGCGAAGCCGGGAATCATAGCTAGTTATTAAATAAAATTATTGCGGACACAAAAAATAGGTAACTACCCTATTTTACATTATCAGTCAATATTTGTTTTGAAAATGGAGAGATCTTTTAAAATTTAAAATAATTAATTATCTCCCTAACTAAAATATTTTATTAGGTTTTGTTTTTCGTTATCAGTCATTATCTGACCTTAGCAATAATTTCCCAAGTTTATGCATATAGGTTAAGAATTACCCCATACATACATAAAACAATAGACTCAGCTTGACAAAAATGTTTTTTATATTTTTAAGGGCATGAAAAGTGCTTTTAAATTTTTCCAAAATAATCTGTCCCACTTTGCTCTATCATTGTGAATCCGAGCTCGGTGCGGCCTGGGTGCGGTTATGTGTGACTAGACCTTATTGGATATGGATATACACACGGTCAGTGGGGCCTTTGAAATTACTTGACCTAAAGGGAGCTCCAAAGTGAGTGCGATTGTGGGTTTATTCTCCAATCACACTTCACAGTCAGTCACAGTGTCGAATGTGTGACCAACGTAATGTCGGCTTGAAGGCATGTCTCACCGTATGTACACATTGAAAGTTATATCTATGAATGCAATTACTCCGAATACATCCATGTAAAACACTTTAAATTATTTATTTTTTATATTTTATACATAAAATACGTTAAAGTGCACCCTGTCTTTATTGCTTAAATTAAAACTATTTTATTTGTTAATAAAAAAGTATATATTTTGCATAACAGTTAGAGCATGGTCTAAAAATATATTAGCAGTATTTAATTTTGTTTAAAATGCAGAGATACAACGTATATTTTATCAAAAATTTAAAACTACATAAAAGTGTACCGTTATTTCAAAAGATATTACAAGATGTTAAATAGAATAATTGTAATTAGAAATAAAAAGTAGTTCCCAAATACCAAGTCATAGTTGCTTGATAAAGAAACTATTTTTAAAGGCTTAAATTGGGCATTAGACATCCAATTAAATAAAACTTATTGGGAATTAAAAAAAATAATAATAAGGAAGCGCAGATAAAAGAATCAATATTTCTATAAATTATCTTTAAAAACTACAGAATAATTAAGTGGCCTAGCTTTAGAGTGTACAGGGTGGCGCCTTTTCGTTGACCTTGCAGGCTATAGCGAAAACTAAAAGAGATAGAAGAAATCTGATTGCGCAATCTTTATTTCAATTTTTGAAGCAAACTCAATGGTGAAAATAAATTATGGCTAACTTAATTCGTTTTGGAGATACAGGGTATTTATCAAATTTTGTCTTTGATGTTAGAGATAGTAAAAAATCGTAAATAGAAAAGTTTTGGGGATTTTAGAAAATTAATAGTACACACATAGTAAATACCCTGTATATTATATTACTGTTGCATTGATATTTTAAAAAGGTTTAAGAAAATACCAAATTTGATATATTTATTTTTTATAGTTTTAGAAATATGACCATATATATCTAAAAAACAGTAGATATACCTAAGAATTGGGAAGCTCATATTTCCGAAACTGTTCAAGAAAATCATGTTAAATGTGGTAAATTCTTAAAGGTCTTTAAAATCTCTGTTTAATAGTGATAAAATAAACAGGGTGTTTTATTTTAAAAACGCCATTTATTATCGAATTTTTGACGATGGCTATATTTCCAAAACTATAACAAATTAAATGTATTTTTACTATCTCTACATCGAGCAAGTTACAAGTGTCTTGCCAAAATGACAAAATTTGAAAACACTCTGATCTCTAAAACAAATTAAGTTAGTCATTATTTGCTTTCTCTTATAGTTTTCGCTGAACCCTGCAAGGTCAACGAAAAGGCGCCATCCTGTACAATCTCTATTTATACTTTTTAATGGTAGGTTTACATCTGACATTTATTTTATGATATTTATGTCAGACAGAAATTCTGGCTAATGTAAACGGTCAAAAATGTATGTCTGATAGAATTTTTTTATTGTTTATATTAGCTAGAATTTCTGTCTGACATAAATATCATGCAATAAATGTCAGATGTAAACCTACCATAAGACAACAATGAGATAAATGTCCCAAGAGTTTTATTTTTTAGCGCTGAATTTAAATTAATCACTTTTAAGGCCATGACTGCATCCATAACAAAGTGTTAATAAATAATACATTCAATGAATAGGCTTTTATTTCATTTTTAATTTGATATAACATTGGGGCGAACTTTTTAGGGCGGTTATTTTATTAATTAACCAAAACTAACCATTTTTTTAAACCAAAACTGCCTATACAGTATTTTTGGTTTTTGAAAAGACACTTTCTAGGGAAATATCACATCAGCTATTTTAAAGGTATATCGGCCAGTAATGCAATAACAAAACAATCGCTATTAGTCACCTTATCCGAAATATTTGCATACCGGTATTCGCGTTAGACTGTCTTCTTTCCACGAATTGCCTGTCCACATATTATGTATATTTGACTGGCTGATTCTGTATATTGGGATCAAGTAATTTAAAAAAATATATTTACATAAGTTTGTTCCCGTAATACTTAAAATAATAAAGAGGACCTTACAAACGTATCAAATTATTTTTCTTGTAAAAATATTTTGATGAATCACCCACCCAGCATCTGATAAAAAATTGATTTGTTCAGCCCTTGGTATCAAAATGCACACACACTTTAGGAAATATTTCTACTGAAAACCAGTGAATTCCGACTAGTTGTTTGGGGTAAGGCGAGCCCCATGGGAATGTCTTTTCGAAACTTATCCAGGGTCCGTCTTCGTCAATGGTCAATTTGCTCCATTATGGTCGGAAAGCAACTGAAATGAAATTTTGAAATGAGGGAGGGTAAAGTACAGAAACCTCTTGGGACTGCGTCGAGTTTTTGGGGACATAATTGAAATGTTGACAGGGAAAACGTGCGTTTCATGATATATATTATTTAGGTTATTTTAATAAAAAAGGAAATAAATAAAAAAGCAATCCCTAAGTTATTTATTAGTTAATATTTTTTTATAAATATGTAGTCGTGTCAGTAAAGACTTTTTGCCACATTAAAGGGAATATTTAATGTGATCAAAAATAATATTGGCAGATGATTTGGCTAGTTGTAATTTCATGGCAGACTTTTTAAAATTACAAAAAAAATCCACAATATTATTTCAGTAGCATTTAATATATTCTTCAATGTGTCCAAACGACAGCTTCGGTAAAATACTACCGAACTTAGTCAAATTTAGGTAACTGTTTTACCTAAGTAAGGTCATAGCTACCCTCTCTCGGCTTAGTGATGCCCCAAAAATGGCTACATACTTACCTGTGAACGAAAATTTCCCCGAACACTAACAAGTTAAATATTTAATATTTACTTATATATCCTGTTAGTCTCAAATGGTACATCTACCCTATTTATTCTTATTTTATATGGACTACGCCGGAAAATGATTTTTATAAATTTGCGCAAAAACTGTACATCAAATTAAAAAAAAAATTAGATCAAATTTGATCCAAACTAAATGAAAAAAAATTAAAACAAAAAATAAAATTTTTATTTTTTTAAATGCAGTCAGTGGCGTACCCTGTATTATTTTAAAAATATGTACCTTAATCCCTTCATGGACGACACTCGTATTTTTTTGTATGTCAAAAATGTCTTCTACGGCCTAAAAGGTGTCTACCAAATTTTTTAAAAATATCTGAGTTGCTATAAATAGAAAAATATATATTTTTAAAATTTTAAGACTCCGCAGTTCAAAAACAAAGACGTTTAGGACATATGTTTATATGAAGTTTATTTCCTAATTTTTATTGTGATATTACCCCAGTAAGTTGGTCAGTTAAGTTATTAGACCGACCGTATAAAGCATTATATAGGGTGGTGCTAAACAAATGCGAAAAAATTATAAACATGGGGTCTAAAGTCAAACATTGGAAATATATCGCGAATTCATTTTTTATCTTAAAAGAAAAAAAGTATTGTGTTTAAACTACAGAGGTATGTCAAAAAAATATCATAGATGCCTTAATAGGTGAGAGCAAAAAAAATAAATTTTTCGTCCTGACACATTTTGATTTACATTTTATTTGTTATTTCAAATGGAACAGTTTATTAAAAAAAAGTATAAAAGTTGAAAAAGTTTCTTAATACATCTGTTTCAATTTGGTTACGAAAAAATAGAGGTAGTCTATTTCCACCACTTTCATTAATTTTATAAAAGTTTAAGAATATTTATAAACTGTATTTTTATACTAGCAATATTTTCCAAAAATTTCATTGTTCTAGCGCATTTCTTGTTTTTAGATAAGTATAAAGAAAAACGGTATTTTTAATATTTTTGTACCGCTATATCTCCCTAATGGCTGACTTTTAAACCCATGTTTATTCAAGAGCAAACTGCCCTTTATTTTGAAAAAATGATTCCTTCTACTTTTTTTTATTTTTAAAAAACTTCCTGTATAAAGCCACTTATGAAAATAATATACGTATTACAATAGCCCTTACAAACTATTATAAATTTTACCCAAATATTACACCGATTACTACATTATTAAATATGCATAACTTCCCTCCTAAACATGCAAAAAACATTTTACCCTAACAAAACGACATAAGTTACTGACTGTTGTATGTTACAAATATTTACCCTATATTTTCATACAGAATTGGTATTTGAACAACATAAATAAATATAAGTACGAGCAAGATAATTTTGTAAACTACTCGTTGATAGAAAATAGATATATTGATGTATGTATATTTTTACTTTAAAACGACGCGACGCCGGCGGTCCTGTTTTAGTATACATAATATAGAAAAATAAAGAATTTTAGCTCAAGTACGAAGAATTTATAAACATTTTGTTTTTTTAAACAAACTGGCGTACGATTTAGTAAATATTAGAGAAAAATTAAAACCCTAAGGACTTAGTACTAAATATTTGGGAAATTAAATAAAAATACGGCAATAGTACAGGAAAAGTACCAAGTATGGAATACCCTAAAATTGAACAAACTAGAAGTAGCTACACGGCAACGACCCAAACAAAACGTTGACATCACTTTAAAAAAGGTTCTCACCTTCAAAAAATGCATAATCCCTTGTATTCCTGTAGCGCGGCGCGCACGTACCACAACCAAGGAGTGCAAAATCCTTTAAAAACTAAAGAAAACTTGTTTTTACCTACCCAAACGTACTTTTTATGCAGTTTTTGTCAGTATCCAAAGCCAAGGGTTGCAAGTGCCCCACCATGAATCTGGTTGGAATAAACATAACAACACAACAACATCTGCTTACCTTCTCTTGTTTTGTCTTGTACGTTTGTTAAAGCTAGTTTTACACGTATCAAACCTCTTGCCAATAAGTTTGATCAAATATTTGATACAATTTAAGAAATTATTTTACAAAATTCACACTCAATGAAAACCACAACAAAACCAAACAATACGATTAAGTTAAGGTTAAGGACTTGCCAACTGTCAATGTTTAATCCATCAGGTTGGTAGTTATGCATCAAATATTTGAAGAAAAGTAGGACGTGCTGTAATCCTTTAAACAAATTTGACAAGGCGACTTTGGTCCAACTTATTTGACAAGAAGTTTGATAAGTGTAAAACCAGCTTAAAAATAGCCGCATAGAACACGCGCTACAACCTACACCAAGCCCATTCAACTGACAGTAAAGTTCAATAATAAAATATTGAAAAAATAGTTAATAATAATAAATAACAAGTGAGTGTAATTTATTTAAAAGTAATTTGACTATAAATAAGCCTAATAATAACTAGTGTCACGTTCCTTTTTGTACTGATAAATAGTTAATGTATATATCTCTAAAAAAGTACAAATTACTATACCTTTTTTATTCACTTGTATATAAGTGGACTTTAATACCATATATTAGGTCAAATGCCTGGATAAAGTAGTGTCTCCTTTATGATATTAAAAAATAGGCACTTAAAAAATACCTTAAAAAAAGTGAAAGATGCCATTTTGCTTTTAAGTTAAATAATGTTTTAACTGATAGGTATTTTCAGTTATCAGGGAATTTAGTAGAAGAGCAATGTATGTATGGCGGCAATAAGGGTAGTTTTTACTATGTATTTTCATATAGGAGAAATTTAAGGTTCGATCTGCATTTTTATCGCCATCTCAACCCCTAACGCAAAATTAGAATTTTTATGCCCTAAGTCACCACGTGCTAAATAGGGGTAACTAACCATCGATGACGTCATCACCTAAACTTAAAATTGAAACGACCTCATAAATTAAAAAGTCTCGCCGACGCTGGGAGTCGAACCCATGACACCCGGCCACCTGCGTGAGAATCCAACGCCATATACCACTAGGCCATTGGGGATATGATAATTAAAACGCCAAACGAGGTATAATTGGGACCAGACGTCATCACATATAAATTAAAAAAGTCTCGCCGGAGCTGGGAGTCGAACCCATGACAGTCCAACACCTGTGTGATAATCCAACGCCATATACCACTAGGCCATTGGGGATATGATAATTAAAACGCCAAACGAGGTATAATTGGGGCCAAGGCATTAGCATATAACAATGAATCAATGCACAGTTGCCAGACCTAACGCTAAATTTAGTTGAACACCTGCTGATAATGGCATAATTAAAACCGAAGCGGCAACGCTGCATACATAAAAATATACAGGTGTGGAAA